>LNAC01001780.1:62511-95706 GCA_002007465.1 Ailurus styani
GGATGGGGAAGGACACAAACCATAAGAGACTCCTAATCTCACAAAACAAACTGTTGGTTACTGGGAAGTGGGAGGGTAGGGATAGGGTGGATGGTTATGGACATTGAGGAGGATTTGTGCTTTGGTGAATGCTGTGAAAAGTTTAAGCCTGATGTTTCACAGACCTGTACCCCTGGGGTAAATAATAATAATAATAATAATAATAATAATAATAATAATAATAATAATATGAACAAAAAAAATCCTGTCCTTCTGATAACTGGCATGGTCTAGTAAGAGTTCTTTTCGTTGGACTGACCTAGCCCAATATTGTGGGATATTTCCCCTTTCAAGTAGTTAATATTGGGTAGTTACGACATAGCTTAGGTTTTTTTTTTCCCTAGCATCTTTACTGCATGTCACTTCAACAAACATAATTAGAATAGGATCAGACAAAGGGAGTCTTATAAATCAGTACTTGGTGTCATGAAATGAAATATTTTTTTTTAAAGATTTTATTTATTCATTTGACACAGAGAGAGAGATCACAAGTAGGCAGAAAGGCAGGAGAGAGAGAGGAGAGAGGAGGAAGCAGGCTCCCTGCCAAGCAGAGAGCCCGATGCGGGCCCCGATCCCAGGACCCCGGGATCATGACCTGAGCCGAAGGCAGCGGCCCCAACCCACTGAGCCACCCAGGCGCCCATGAAATGAAATATTAACATCTCACATTCATGGGGCTTACTTTCACAGGTAAGGATAATAATATAGAAGTACTAAGAATACTGAAACATTTAAGAAGTAGATTTTTGTTGTGAAAGAAAAATAGTCTCAGGATATTATTCAGAAAAATGTTGAGTTGGTTCAGGTTTAAGAGTTAGGATAGCATGTCAAGTTTATAAATAAAACTCATTTCCTTTGGTTAAATCTGCCAAAGCTTCTATTAATTTTGCAGCTGAAGCTATAGCCTTAAAGCAGCTTGATTAGGCATAAACAACTGAATCAAATTGTGTTCTATAATAAACAATGGCCTAAATTTATTTCCCTTTTCTTTTGTGAGCTCATTCAATGCTTGATTATCTCTTTCATGCACGCATATGGTGACAGGTAGAATAGTTAGCTAGCCCCAGGGCAGGCAGTTCTTGCAGTGCTTTAGTTTTATAAGGTCAGCTTATGTTTATCTTCCAAAGGAATGTATCCAGGGATCAATAATATTAATATTAATTATTAATAAGTAAATAAAGTGGGGAAGACAATAGAGAAAACTAGGATTTAATCTAATATTCCATAGTCCGCAACATCCAGCCCGGCCTAAGAATCCACAAAGCTGTCGTTTAGTTGGGGGCTAGTGAATTCTTGGATTCCCTCAACTCTCTCTGAAGATAATTGGATTCCTTCAGTGATTAGATTATAACCTAAGGGATAACGGTATCTAGACATAATCGTAATTGTTCCCTGGGGACTTTATGTCCTTTTTCACCTAACTGTTACAGCAAATGAATGGGATGTTTTTATGGGTGCCTTCTTAGTAGCTGATTACAGCAGGATGTTATCTATATATTGTAAAAGGTTTTATTTTCCAGGAAAGTGGAGTGTGGTTAAGTCTTGGTGGAGTTCTTGGCAGGAATAAGAAGGGACCTCAGTGAACCTTTGAGCCATGACTGTTCAGTCATATTATTGATTGTCTCAAGTAAATACAAGTACGTAACGGCTCTTGAGACATACAAAGATGCTTAAAAAAGCTGAACATAGTTCTACAAGAGTGTTCCACTTTGGTCTGGTGGAACTTGTGTCAAAAATGTTTGGATATGGAACAACTGGGGAAAAAATAATTATCTTGTTAACAGAAAAAAAATCACCATTCCTGCCATTAAGTTTTTGAACCAGTAAAATCAGTATGTTACTGCATCTGGTACACGGAATGATTAGTCCCTGGACAATTAAGTATTCTACAATTGGTGTAAGACCTTTTGTGGCTTCAGGCTTTAATGGATATCAAGTCAATAGAGGAAGAGATTTAGTTTTGTCTCTCAATATTTATAGGCTCTGAGTTTTTCTTTCATTCTCCCAATGCCAGTATTAGAAATAGAGCACAGATGTTTTTGAGTACCTTAATTAAATTAAGGGGGTTCTGTTGTTATCATTCATTTTCCATATCAAGAGTAGATCATAAGGAGTATAAAAATTCAGATTCATATTCACCAGAAAATTTTAAGGTCAGGTCTTCACTGGAGGCAAAATGTATTCTTTAAATTTACAGAACATGTTTCTACCTAATAGATTGACTGGATGTATGTTACATAGCAAAAATGAATGTATTTTTTTCTGTGAAATGTCCCAGAATCACTTGTACCATTCTAATTGTATTATATATCCCTCCCTGAGGTTTTTTTTAAATGTTCAGTTAGACAGCACATGGTACATCATTAGTTTTTGATGTAGTGTTCAACGATTCACTAGTTGTGTATAACACCAGTGCTCATCACAACACATCATCTCCTTAATATCCATCATCTTGTTACCCCCAAGTCCCTCCCCTCTATAACCCTCAGTTTGTTTCCTGAAGTCCAGAGTCTCTCATAGTTTGTCTCCCTCTATGATTTTCTACCCATTCAGTTTCCTTTTTTTGTTTTTCTCTAAGGGCTTTTTTGTCTTATAGGTGTGGGTTCAAGTAGAGAGAATATCTCTGGTAATTATCAGAGTTTAGCATGATTTCCCATTAATTTTAATTGTAGTTTCTACTTAGCTGTTTAAACAAATAACTGACAGCAATTTACTGGAGAATCCTTTGGAGTCCTGTTAAATCTGTGAACCTCCTAAGGGAATAGATATGGGGGCACTTGAGTTTATGTGGAAGGACTTGTATAAAACCTTGGAAAACAATCTTTCCCAGTGTCCTAGTTGATTACAAATGAAACATTCATCACTTGGATAGCACTTTGATGATGAACTCATAGAAGACTGTAGATGTGGGTGACCTCAATCTTGATTTAGGTGCATGACTGTGGAACTATTATAGCTGACTGTCAGTAGTTTGATGCATTTGTTTGTGTTCTTGTTTGAAATTTCTTTCCAAGTACTCAGCTATGGTTATGTGTTCCATCACAGTAGTTGCCTCTCATCCCATTTTCTGCATTTTTTCTGATCCACTAATCTGAGGAGATAATATATTTACAACAGGGCAGCTAAAGCAGGTTGGGTGATCTCATTTATTGTGTGTAACACAGAATTCCACAGGAAGAGATCTCCCAGATGGGCTTTAATGTCTGCTAAAGATTCAACCTTCTTTTTTTCACAGTTTTGATTAATAGACTGATCAGATCATCCAGGAAACAGTCTAGAGATATCTTTTGCAAGAACAGTTGCTATTTGAATGTTTTTTTTCTTGTTTTATGAAAGGACCATATTGGATTTTGAGTATTATCCTCAGAATTTTGCCATTATGATTTTGCATCCATTTTCGGCTTCATCAGGCCCTACCAGCTGATAAGGATCTAGCACCCCAGGGTCATAATAATGATCTTTAAGAATAAAGACTCAATGCATTAATTCCTGAGAAGGAACAAGTCAAGGATGACATTTTCCATCATTCTTATTCAACAAAATACTGAATGTTCTACCAATAGGGTAACTAAAATAAATAAAAGGACACAGTGTGTAAAGGAAAAAATTAAAATTTTTCTTCTTGCATTATTGTACGTGTAAAAAACCCCAGAGGATCTACCAAAAAATATTACTCCATGAATATCAAAAGACAATCATTGATGTGTGTATTTTTTAAAGATTTATTTATTGGATAGAGAGAGAATGAGAGAATGGTGGGAGATGGGCAGAGGGAGAGTAAGCGAGAACCCCCTTCGTAGAACCCCTGTTGAGCATTGGAAACTGATGTGGGTCTCGATCTCAGAACCCCTGAAATCATGATTTGAGAAAAATTGGGTCTGATACTTTTTTTTTAAAGATTATTTATTTATTTATTTATTTATTTATTTATTTATTTGACAGAGAGAGAGAGATCACAAGTAGGCAGAGGCAAGCAGAGAGAGAGGAGGAAGCAGGCTCCCTGCTGAGCAGAGAGCCCGATGTGGGCCTCGATCCCAGGACCCTGAGATCATGACCTGAGCTGAAGGCAGAGCCTTTAACCCACTGAGCCACTCTGGCGCCCTGGGTCTGATAATCATCGAGGTGCCCCAGTTGTGTGTGTATTAACCCAAATATGCTAAAACTGAAAACTGTATACCATTTAAAGTCAAGCTGAAAGATATGAAAGAATCAGGTATAACTCAATTACACATGCAAAGAGTCTGTAGATTGAAAACTTCAGTATAGTAATTAAATAATTTTTTAAAATGTTAATAAATGGAGAACGATTGTCATCAAAGATAACCATAGCTGGACATTAATAAACATTGTGAAAGCAGATTTTATCAACAACCACTGTTAGTAGGGATGATAATGCTGAGCTCTTTTCTGATTTTTCCAGAAGTGATTGTAGAGTTTTAAAAATAGGATGAGAAAAGGGAATTTCTGTGGGGACAATAGAGTTAAAGAATTGAAAAGTTATGAAGGGTTGGTCAGTGTAATTGTGTTACACTGTGTTAAATGTAGGCCAGCTGTGTATGTTAGCTGGCAATTATCAGTCAAGGTTCTGTCCTCCCACAGACAATGGGAGACAGAGACACTTTTCTTACTTTTTTTAATAGTTAGCCATGATGTTACATTAATTTAAGCTGTAAAACATACTGATTCCACAAGTCTATATGTTATGATATACTCACCACATGTGTAGCAACCATATGGCATCATACAAAAATACAACAATACCATTGACTATATACCCTATGCTGTACTGTTTATCTCTTTGATTTCTTCATTCCATACCAAGAAATCTGTATCTCCCACTACATAGCACCAACCTATTTTGCTCATCTGCACCTCCCCTCTGAAAACCATCAGTTTGATCTCTGTTTTTACAGCTCTGTCTCTACTGTTTGTTTGTTCATTTTCTTTCTGTTTTTAAATTCTTTTTTAAAAAGATTTTATTTATTTAACTGACAGAGAGAGATTACAAGTAGGCAGAGAGGAAGGCAGAGAGAGGAGGAAGCTGGCTCCCTGCTGAGCAGGGAGCCCAATGCGGGCCTCGATCCCAGGACCCTGAGATCATGCCTGAGCCGAAAGCAGAGGCTTTAACCCACTGAGCCACCCAGGCGCCCTTGTTTTTAAATTCTACAGATAAGTGAAATCACATGACATTTGTCTTTGTCTTACTTATTTTACTTAGCGTGATACCCTCTAGTCTACTCATGTTAGCACAAATGGTAACATGACAATATACTCAAACACAGAAATACAGATACATGTCTAATGGCTTTTTTATCCAGGTGGGAGTACAAAAGTGGTTATGATCCAGTAATTTCAGTACTTGGTATTTACCCAAAACAAAACAAAGCAAAACAGACAATGTGAGATACCACCTCACACTGGTCAGAATGACTAAGATTTAGAACTTCAAAAACAACAGATGTTCACAAGGATGTGGAGAAAGGAGAACCCTCTTACACTGTTGGTAGGAATGCAAGCCAGTACAGTCACTCAGGAGAATTGTATGGAGCTTCCTCAAGAAGTTAAAAAGAGAGATATACTAGAACCCAGCAATTACACTACTATGTGTTTACTCCAAAGATACAAATGTAGTGGTTCTAAGGGGTACCTGCACCCCAATGTTCATAGAAGCAATGTCTACAGCCAAACTGTGTGTAAGGGGTCAAAATGACCTTCAAAATATGAATGGATAAAGAAGAAGTGATATACACAATGTAATATTACTAAGCCATCAGAAAGAATGAATACCATTTGCATCAAAGTGGATGGAACTAGAGGGTATTATGTTGAGAGAAATATGTCAGAGCATGACTATTATCATATGGTTTCACTCATATGTGGAATATAAAGAACAATGCAGAGGACCATAAGGTAAGGGAGGGGAAACTGAATGTGAAGTTATTAGAGAGGGAGCAAAATCATGAGAGACTTTGTATGTATGTATGTATGTATGTATGTATGTATGTATGTGTTTATGTATATGTATATATAATTTATTAATTGCCCCAGGGGTACAGGTCTGTGAATCATCAGGCTTAAACGTTTCACAGCACTCACCATAGCACAAACCCTCACCAATTTTTACAACCCATCCACCCTATCCCTACACTCACAGCCCCCAGGAACCCTCAGTTTTTTTCATGAGATTAGGAGTCCCTTATGGTTTGTCTCCTTCCAGATTCCATATTGTTTCATGTTTTCCCTCCCTGCCCCTCATGACGCCCCACCCTGCCCCTCAAGATCCTCATATCAGAGAGATCATATGATAATTGCCGTTCTCTGATTGACTTATTTTGCTCCGCATAATACCCTCTAGTTCCATCCACGTCATTGCAAATGGCAAGATTTTAATTCTTTTGATGGTTGCATAGTATTCCGTTGTATATAAATACCACATCTTCTTTATCCATTCATCTCTTGATGGACATTTACGTTCTTTCTATAGTTTGGCTATTGTGGACATTGCTGCTATAAACATTCGGGTTCATGTGCCCCTGAGGATCACTACCTTTGAATCTTTAGGGTAAATACCCAGTAGTGTGATTGCTGGGTCATAGGGTATCTCTATTTTCAACTTTTTGAGGAACCTCCATACTGTTTTCCAGAGTGGCTGCACCAGCTTGCATTCCCAAAAACAATGTAGGAGGGTTCCCCTTTCTCCCCATCCTCGCCAACATCGAATGTTTCCTGTCTTGTTGATTTTAGCCATTCTGACTGGTGTGAGGTGCTATCTCACTGTGGTTTTGATTTGTATTCCCTGATGCTGAGAGATGTTGAGCACTTTCTCATGTATCTCTTGGCCATTTGGATGTCTTCTTTAGAGAAATGTCTGTTCATATCTTCTGCCCATTTCTTTTTTTATCAACATTTATTTATTTATTTATTTATTTATTTTTGACTGCATCATTTGTTCTATGGACGTTGAGTTTGAGAAGTTCTTTATAGACTTTGGATACAAGCCCTTTATCTGATATGTCATTTGCAAATATCTTCTCCCATTCTGTCAGTTGTCTTTTGTTGACCATTTCCTTTGCTGCGCAAAAGCTTTTATTTTTTTAAAGATTTTATTTATTTATTTGACACACAGAGAGAAAGATTACAAGTAGGCAGAGAGACGATGAAGCAGGCTCCCCGCTGAGCAGAGAGCCTGATGCGGGCCACGATCCCAGGACGCTGAGATCATGACCTGAGCTGAAAGCAGAGGCTTTAACCCACTGAGCCACCCAGGCGCCCAAAAGCTTTAATCTTGATTAAATCCCAACAGTTCATTCTTGCCCTTGCTTCCCTTGCCTTTGGTGATGTTCCTAGGAAGAAGTTGCTGTGGTTGAAGTCGAAAAGTTTACTGCCTGAGTTCTCCTCAAGGATTTTGATGGATTCCTTTCTCACATTGAGGTCTTTCATCCATTTTGAGTCTGTTTTTGTGTGTGGTGTAAGGAAATGATCCAGTTTCATTTTTCTGCATGTGGCTGTCCAGTTTCCACAACACTATTTGTCGAAGAGACTGTCTTTTATTCATTAGACATACTTTCCTGTTTTGTCGAAGATTAGTTGACCATAGTGTTGAGCGTCCATTTCTGGGCTCCCTATTCTGTTCCACTGATCTATGTGTCTGTTTTTGTGCAAGTACCATACTGTCCTGATGATGAAAGCTTTGTAATAGAGCTTGAAGTCTGGAATTGTGATGCCACCAAGTTTCGTTTTCTTTTTGAGTATTCCTTTGGCTATTAGGGTTTTTTTTCTGGTTCCATGTAAATTTTAGGAATATTTGTTCCATTTCTTTGAAATAAATTGCTGGTATTTTGATGGGCATTGCATTAAATGTGTAGATTGCTCTAGGTAGCATAGACATTTTCACAATATTTATTCTACCCATCCATGAGCATGGAATGNTCTTCCAATCCATGAGCATGGAATGTTTTTCCACTTCTTTGTGTCTTCCTCAATTTCTTTCCTGAGTACTTTATAGTTTTCTGAGTATAGATTCTTTGCCTCTTTGGTTAGGTTTATTCCTAGTTATCTCTTGGTTTTGGGTGCAACTGTAAATGGAATTGACTCCTTATTTTTCTTTCTTTTATTTTCTTGTTGGTATATAGAAATGCAACTGATTTTTTTGCATTGATTTTATATCCTGACACTTTACTGAATTCCTGTATGAGTTCTATCAGTCTTGGATTGGAGTCCTTTGGGTTTTCCACATAAAGTATCATATCATCTGCAAAGAGTGAGAGTTTGACNTCTTCCTTGCTGATTTAGATGCTTTTTATTTTTTATTTTGTTGTCTGATTGCTGATGCTAGGACTTCTAGTAATATGTTGAATAGCAGTGGTGATACTGGACAGCCCTACAGTGTTCCTGACTTTAGGGGAAAAGCTCTCAGTTTTCTCCACTGAGAATGATATTCACTGTGGGCTTTTCATAGATGGCTTTGATGATTTTGAGGTACGTACCCTCTATGCCTACATGTTAAGAGTTTTGATCGAGAAAGGATGCTGTACTTTGTCAAATGTTTTTTCAACATCTATTGAGAGGATGATATGGTTCTTGTTCTTTCTTTTATTAATGTCTTGTATCACATTGATTGATTTGCGAATGTNACCTAACTTGCAACCCGGGAATAATTCCCAATTGAGCATAGTGAATAATCTTTGAATGTGCTGTTGGATCCTATTGGCTAGTATTTTGTTAAGGATTTCTGCATCCGTGTTCATCAAGGATATTGGTTTGTAATTCTTTTTGATGGGGTCTTTGCCTGGTTTTGGGATGAAGATCATGCTGGCCTCATAAAATGAGTTTGGAAGTTTTCCTTCCATTTCAATTTTTTGGAACAGTTTCAGGAGACTGGGTATTAATTCTTCTTGAAATGTTTGGTAGATTTCTTCTGGGAAGCCGTCTGGCCCTGGGCTCCTGTTTGGGAGATTTTTGATGACTGCTTCAATCTCCTTACTGGTTATGGGTCTATTCAGGTTTTTTTCAGTTTCTTCCTGGTTCAGTTTTGGTAGTTTATATTTCTNGTTTCTTCCTGGTTTAGTTTTGTTAATTTATATGTCTCTAGGAATCCATGCATTTCTTCCAGATTGTCAAATTTGGTGGTGTAGAGTTGTTCATAATATGTTCTTATAGTTTTTCGTATTTCTTTGGTGTTTGCTGTGATCTCTCCTCTTTCATTCATGATTTTATTAATTTGAGTCCTTTCTCTTTTCTTTTGGATAAGTCTGGCCAGGGGTTTATCAATCTTATTAATTCTTTCAAAGAACNTGAATCAGCTGCTAGTTTTGTTGATTTGTTCTACTGTTCTTTTGTTGCTGTTTCATTGATTTCTGCTCTGATCTTTATTTTTTCTTTTGTCCTGCTGGGTGTAGGCTTTCTTTGCTGTCTTTCTCCAGTTCCTTTAGGTGGAAGGTTATTTTGGTTACTTGAGACCTCCCTTGTTTGTTGAGAAAGGCTTCTATTGCTATGTACTTTCCTCTCAGGACTGCTTTTGCTGTGTCCCAAAGATTTTGAACAGTTGTGTTTTCATTTTCATTTGTTTCCGTGAAATTTTTAAATTCCTCTTTAATTTCCTTGTTGACCAATTCATTCTTTAGTAGGATGTTCTTTAGCCTCCATGTATTTGAGTTCTTTCCAACTCTTCTCTGATGATTGAGTTATAGTTTCATAGTATTATGGTGTGATAATATGCAGGAAATGATCCCAGTCTTTTGGTACCTGTTGAGACCTGATTTGTGTCCCAGAATATGGTCTATTCTGGAGAATGTTCCATGTGCACTAGAGAAGAATGTGTTTTGTGTTATTTTGGGATGGGATGTTCTGAATATATGTATTGTTCAAGTGGTCCAGGGTGTCATTTAAAGCCTTTATTTCCTTGTTGATCTTTTGCTTATATGATCTGTCCCTTGCAGTAAGGCAGGTGTTAACGTTCCCTATTGTATTGTTGTCAAGGTGTTTCTTTAATTTTGTTATTAATTGGTTTATATAATCGGCTCTTCATGTGTTAGGAGCATAGATATTAAAATTGTTAGAACTTTTATTTGGACAGATCCTTTAAGTATGATATATTCTTTTCTCATCTCTTATTATAGTATTTGGCTTAAAATCTAATTTATCTGTTACAAGGATTTCCACTCCAGCTACACTTTGATGTCCATTGGCATGGCAAATTGTTTCCCACCTCCTCTCTTTAAAACTGGAGGAGTCTTTACGTGTAAAATGAGTTTATCGTACACAGCATATTGATAGGTCTTGCTTTTTTATTTTAACCATTCTGATGCTCTGTGTCTTTTACTTGGGGCATTTAGTCCATTTACATACAGGGTAACTATTGAGAAATATGAATTTAGAGCCATTGTATTGCCTGTAATGTGACTGTTACTGTATATTTTGTCTCTTCCTTTCTGGTCTATGTTTCTTTTAGGATCTCTTTGCTTAGAGGACCTCTTTCAATATTTATTGTAGGGCTGGCTTGGTGCTTCCAAGTTCCTTTAGTTTTTGCTTGTCCTGGAAGATTTCTTATCTCTCCTTCTATTTTCAATGAGAGCCTAGCTTGATATAGTATTCTTGGCTGCATATTTTTCTCATGTAGTGTTCTGAATATATCATGCCAATTCTTTCTGGCCTGTCGGGTATCTACGGATACGTCTGCTGTCAGCCTAAAATTTCTACCACTGTGTGTTATAAACCTCTCATCCTAAGATTCTTACAGGATTTTCTCTTTGTCCCCAGGACTTGTAAGTTTTACTGTTAGATGACAGGGTGTGGTCCTATTTTTATTCATTTTGTGGGGAGTTCTCTGTGCCTCCTAGATTTTGATGCTTATTCCCTTCACCAAATTAGGGAAATTCTGCACTATAATATGTTCCAGTATAACTTCTGCCCCTCTGTCTCTTTCTTCTTCTCGGATCCCAATTATTCTAATATTGTTTCGTCTTCTGGTATCTCTTATCTCTCAAATTCTCCCCTCATGATCAAGTAGTTGTTTGTCTTTTCCTCAGCTTCTTTATTCTCTGTCATTTGGTCTTCTATATCACTATTTCTCTCTTCTGCTTCATTTATCCTACCAATAAGAGCCTCCATTTTCGATTGCACCTCCTTAATAACTTTTTTTATTTCAACTTGGGTAGGGTTTAGTTCTTTTATTTCTTCAGAAATGGTTTTTATTTCTCTAGAGAGGGATTCTCTATTATCTTCCATGCTTTTTCTGAGCCCAGCTAGTGCCTTGATTATCATCATTCTGAAATCTAGTTCTGTCATATTTCTAATGTCTGCATTGATTAGGTACATAGCCATCATTAATGCCTCTTGTTCTTTTTTTTTTGGTGGTGATTTTTTACACTTTGTCATTTTATGCAGATAAGAATAGAAGGATGAAAAGACTCTTAATGATAGGAAACAGGCTTAGGGTTGCTGGAATGGTGATGGATGGGGGAAAGTGATAACTGGGTGATATTTATTAAGGAGGACACATGATATCATGAGTACTGGCTGTTACTTACAATTGATAAATTATTGAAAACTACATCTGAAGCTAATGATATACTATATGTTGGCTAATTGAATTTAAATAATAAAAGAAAAGAAAACTAGGGCAGGTAGATTCATTTATCATGCAGATTGATTTCAAAAGAAAACACGAATACCAATACATATATCAGACAAGATAGAATTTAAAGAAAATGAAAACTTAAAAAAATAGAATTTAAAACACAGTATAACAAGATGCAAAAAGGGCCTGCCTAATATCACACTGTATGTTAACTAACTGGAATTTAAATACCAACTTAAAAAAAAAGGAAAGAGGGCGCCTGGGTGGCTCAGTGGGTTAAAGCCACTGCCTTCGGCTCAGGTCATGATCCCAGGGTCCTGGGATCGAGGCCAGCATCAGGCTCTCTGCTCAGCAGGGAGCCTGCTTCCTCCTCTCTCCTCTCTCTCTGCCTGCCTTTCTGCCTACTTGTAATCTCTCTCTCTCTGTGTCAAATGAATAAATAAAATCTTCAAAAAAGGAAAGAAATTATATGATAACAAAGGGGACAATCCACAAAGACATATCACAACATATTAAAGGACTTACATGAAAAACCCACAGTGAACAAAATACACAATGAAAAAAAAAAAGAAAGAACACTTCCTCTAGGGTCAGGAATGAGACAAAGATGTACAATTTCACCACCTTTTTTTAACATAGACTGGAAATTCTAGCCTTGGAAATAAGACAAAAAAACACCCTAATTCATAAGGAAGAATTAAAATTTTCACTATTTTCAGATGACGTGATACTGTATATAGAAAAACCCTAAAGTCTCCATCAAAAGCTTGCTAGAACTGATACATCAATTAAGGAAAGTCACAGGATACAAAATTCAATGTAAAGAAAGCTATTGAATTCTTATGCACTAATAATGAAGGGTGAGAAAGTGAAATTTAAAAAAAATTTTTAACTAGAATATTTTTTGGATGTTGAATTTGATAAGTTCTTTATATATTTTGGATACTGACACTTTATCAAATATCTTAGCTGAAAATATCTAATCCACTATGAAGGCTGCCTGTTACTTTTGTTGATTGCTATTTTGCTGTGCAGAAACTTTTCAATTTGATGAAGTCCCAATAGTTTATTTTTTACAGTTGCATCAAAACCATAAAATATCTAGAAATAAACATAACCAGAGGTGAAAGACATATAATCTGAAAACTATAAAACATTGATGAAAGAAATTGAAGACACAAAGAAATTGAAAGATATTCCATGCTCATTGGTTGGAAAAACACAAATTCTTAAATTTTTACACTACCCAAAGTAATCTACAAATTTAATTCAATCCCTGCCAAAATATCAACCACAGTTTTCAAAGAACTAGAACAAACTCTCCTAAATTTGTATGGAACAAAAACAACAGCACATCTGATTAGGCAAAGCAATCTTAGGAAGAAAAGAAAATTTGGAAGGATCACAGTTTCAGATTTCAACTTATATTACAAAGTTGTATTGATCAAAATGATGTGGTACTGGAACATAGAAATGTAGATTATTGGAACAGAAGAGAAAACCCAAAAATAAACCCACAGTTATATGGTCAGTTAGACTTAGTAAGGGAGGAGAGAATACATAATGGGAAAAAGATAGTATCTTCAACAAATGTTTTTAGGAATACTTAACAGCCATATGCAAAAGAATTAAGCTGGACAACTTCTCTATGCCATACACAAAAATAAGCTCAAATGGATTTAAAATTTAATGTGTTACTTAAAATCATACAAGAAAAAAATTAGAAGAGGACACTGGAAGTAATGTCTCTGACATTGGCTACAGCAACATTTTTCTAGATAAGTCTCTTGAGGCAAGGGAAACAAAAGTAAAAATAAATTACTAAGAACACATGAAAATAAAAAGCATCTTCAAAGAAAAAGAAACAAAAAACAAAAGTAAACATCAGTCTACTGAATGGGAGAAGATATTTGCTAATAGTGTGTCTGATATATATATATATGTATCATATAATATATATAGTATATATAACATAAAAAGAACTGATGCAACTCAAAACCAAACAAACAAAACAATTTAAAAATAAGCAGAAAACATGAAGAGACATTTTTCCAAAGAAGAGATCAAGATGGTCAACAAACACATGAAAAGATGCTCAACTTCACTCATTGTCAGGGAAATATGAATCAAAACTATAATGACATATCATCTACCACCAATTAAAATGGCTAAAAAAGCCCACAAGAAACAATAAGTTTTAGTGAGTATTTGTAGAGAAAGAACACTCAAGCACTGTAGGTGGGAATGCAGACTGCTACATTGCCTCATGTACACATTAAACAAATACAATGAAGTGTAGCATATCTCTTTCTTCAGTGGAAAATACTTTAAAAATGTGAAGACTTTTCTATGGATGTTATGGGAAAGCAATGATAAATTTATGTGTAAAAGATGAAAAGTTTTCTTTTATAATATTCATTTATTAATTTTGACAATTTGTTATTGCTGTGGTATAAATCCAGAGTTTTCAAAGAATACTTGGGTACATGATTAAATAAGATCACATGTGAGGGAGAAACAACACCAACTATTTAACCCAAGTGATAATAAAACAATAGCATGATTTAAAATGAACAGAACATGATTGAAAATGTCTAAGAAACAAACTGAGGTTTACGGAGGGGAGGGGGGTGGGGGTATGAGTGAGCCTGGTGGTGGGTATTCAGGAGGCACATATTGCATGGATCACTGGGTGTGGTGCATAAACAATGAATCTTAGATCACTGAAAAAATAATACAAAAAATAAATAAAAATAAAAAATAAAAAAGAAAGAAAAAGAAAATGTCTAAAGAAATGATTTTATTCTTTTCATAATTAAGTACAGAAATAAGTCACTGTAAAGGTAAAGTTATTTTGATAAAACATAGACTCTTGAGGCAGATTGTATACAAATTAAGAAAAAAATCTAAAATTTTTGTCATTTTTTTTTTGTTGTTGTTTGTTTCATTTCGTTTTGTTTTCTATTGTTTTTAATGTGAACATTGTAGGTTCCAGGGAATGAGCCAAAGAAGGTTCATCCCAAATTTGGCTATTTCTGCTAGAGTTGTAAGATATATCATCGCTTCTTTTTATACGTATTTTACAAACTTTCACTCTGACACAAATGGAGGTAAAGACAGATAGACATGCAGACACTCATGTCTTATAGTTCCATATCTCTTCCTAGTGTCTCTTTGGAAATACTATTTACCGAGTTGACCACAACTTACCTTTGTGAAGAGTACTGGGATGCATCTCCCTCCAGGACCGTGTCTTTGTTTTAGGTATCTCTTTTGAGTAATGCTTACTGATGTAGGCACACCTGTAGAGTGCCCCTTAGCCTCTTTTATTATTTTTCTTTGCTCTTTATTCTGCTTCAGCATTAGAAAGTCTGATCCTTTTGCCGGAGTCCAGCTCTAGCAGGTCCAGGGGTCCCTGAAGGATGAATGGTGTTGGTGAAAGGCGTGAGAGAGCCATGAGATTCTTTCTGATCACCAAGCAGGAATCTCTAACTCTTCCGGTCTCAGTAGCTTTATTTATAGACAGTAAGATGAACAATACATGAGTAAAACATGATTATTTTTAACTTGATTGATTCCCATGATATGGTACTTTGATCAATAGAAACATTCTTTACGTGTTCTTCTCAGCTTGATCTTTTTTAAAAAAAAGATTTTATTTTTATTTGTTTGACAGAGAGAGAAAGTGAGATCACAAGTAGGCAGAGAGGCAGGCAGAGAGAGAGAGAGAGAGAGAGAGGAGGAAGCAGGCTCCCTGCCCAGCAGAGAACCCAATGCGGGCCTTGATCCCAGGACCCTGAGATCATGACCTGAACTGAAGACAGAGGCTTTAACCCACTGAACCACCCAGGCGCCCCTCAGCTTGATCTTTACACTTTATGTCTGCCCCCTTTAGACTGGGGTGGAGGCAGATCATCTGTCTTAAATGACATTGAAATGGCTTCTTCAGCTGAACAGGGCAAATGGGTCTCATACAGGGCAATTGGGTCACGCTTTTGTTCTTAGGAATGAGTTAAATGGAAATTCCATAGTAATAGAATTACAAGTTAAAGACAGTAACCATTATTATCTATTAGAATCATCTACCTTTGTTAAACGTATATAAATAAGGCACTAGTTACATAGTACAAGCATAGTCTAACATAAGTGAATCATGCGTCACTATCTAGCACATTAATCACAGACGCGAGGAGTGCAGAAGTGAGGGAAATAGTGATAATTTCAGAGGTAGGTCCTAAGTTGTTCACATAAGCTACTTCTTTGTAACTGAGTGCGCAGGCACCATAGGGGTCCTGTTCTGGATATTCTTTGAATAAAGGGCATTATTCATGGAAAGCAGGCCTTATGGGAGTGTACCATGCCCTCTCATTAATCAGTAAAGGAACATGTAGTAATTTATGTCCTGGTCTGACTTGTATAATATCTTTAGATAAGGCTCCTTTTCTTCGGGCTGAACTAATGTCTAGCTCCCGGGGCTGGTGTTGTCTTAAAGTCTTTCTCTCTGATCTACAAGAGCTCCATGAGAAAACTCTGGGAGAGAGGGTCACAGAGATAGAATATAGGGTCCTGGATGTGGGGCTAAGGGTCTGATTCTCCTAATATAATGTCATATGAGTAATCTTGGTCTGGTGTGGTGTGCCTTAGGGCCCAATCATAAGCAACAGGCTTATTCCTAGGAGAGAAATCAAAAGCGATGGAAGGAGATGCCAGGTTCTCTCTGTATGGCAGGAGCTGTGCAAACGCTGCCACTTCCACACTCTGACTGTGTCAGCCAGTGAGGCCCATGCAGTTCCCGGCATTCTTTGGGAAAGTAATGTGTAAATTTTGTATTGGTAACCCACATGGTCTTTATTGTACTATACTTATTGACGTGCCTCTTTTTTTTTAATTTCCAGGGAATAAAATAGAGAAAATGAATTATTCAATGACAAAAAATTATAAAAACCACGAAAAACAGAAGGATTTTTTTTCCAGAAAGTTATACCACAAATGCAGAAATTATTTGTCATAGAAGATCACTGAATGAGAAACATTACACCTAGGTGTTAGCTGGGTATAATGTTGTTATCCAAACTTTGAATCAGTCAATTCAGCACTTGAGGATTTATTTCCTTAGGCTTATGTGAATACATTATCTTTTTTGTTCTCAAGTTGTTGCAGTTAAGAATGAGGTAACTGATGAGAAATTCTACTGGGGTCAGTAAAGCACGAGACAGTGTTAAAATGAGTGAGACTGATGGCCATGAGTTTTGTGCAGCAATCTCTTAAAAGCCCATTTCATAGGGAGGGAAAATAATGAAACAAGATGGGATTGGGAAGGAGACAAACCATAAGAGACTCCTAATCTCACAAAACAAACTGAGGGTTACTGGGGGATGGGAGGGTAGGGATAGGGTGGATGGGTTATGGATATTGGGGAGGATTTGTGCTATGGTCAATCTATGAAAGGTGTACACCTGATGATTCACAGACCTGTACCCCTGGGGCAAATAATAATATAAAAAATGTATTTGATGTTGTAAAAAAAAAGATACAGTTCAAGATGGAGTATTGTGTTCTGTGGCAACATTCCTTTTGTCTTCTATAAACTGAAAGAGCTCTTCAGTCTTTCTTTTCTTTCATGACATTGACACTATCAAAAATTGTAGGACCATTTCTTTTTTTTTAAAGATTTTATTTTATTTATTTGACACACAGAGAGAGATTACAAGTAGGCAGAGAAGCAGGCAGAGATAGGGAGAGGAGGAAGCAGGCTCCCCACTGAGCAGAAAGCCCGATGCGGGCCTCGATCCCAGGACGCTGAGATCATGACCTGAGCCGAAAGCAGAGGCTTTAACCCACTGAGCCACCCAGGCACCCATGTAGGACCATTTCTAAAGGAATGTGCTTTTATTGTGGATGGAATTATTTCCACATAATCTCATTTAGGTTAGCATCTTTGACCTGACNACCATTTCTAAAGGAATGTACTTTTATTGTGGATGGAATTATTTCCACATAATCTCATTTAGGTTAGCATCTTTGACCTGACTAGTATGTGCATAATCAGAGGCATATAATATCAGTTTATCATCATTTGTTAAATGTGTTATAAGCCATTACTGCTTTTATTTATTTGTGTGCCAAGCTGCAGTCTCTGGGAAAGGAGAGTAGTACTGCAAAATGTTTCCTAGGAAATTAAACCTGTGCTTGGAAAGGAAAGAAAGCACAATTTGTGTTGAGAATCTCTCCATATGGCTATTGCTATGGAGGCTTCATTACTTCTATATCATTTTTGCAGAATTTATATCATGAATTTATACAGTTGATCCCTGATTTGCCACTGGATTCATATTTTTATTCATTTCTTCCATTCTTCCATACTAGAGATCCTAGATCCCAGCAATATTAAATTATTAATTCACTTGCACAATCCTGAAATAACGATAATCTGGTTTTAGAACTTGTACCATCATACCACTGCAATAACCAGCCTACATAAAATAGGCGAAGATTTTCTGTAGTTCTTTTTTTCTCCTCTAGATTAAGTGTATATAATTGAAGAATTCTGCTCAAAATTTGTGTGGAACAATTTATTTTTTTAATATTCAATACTCTATGTTTTTCTTCTGAAATGCAATTATTTTCTTTGATTCAGTTTATGTTCCAGTTTGATTTTTTGACACCCACCTTTGATGAATTAAGCTTTTTAATATGTAAAAAATTAACATGCCTCATTAAAGTAAAATATACACAAAACAACAATAATACCTACAAAATTATACTCATTGAAAGTCCATCCCTTCCTATCCTTCCTAATCTGTCACTCAGTACTTTGCAGAACACCAGTCTCAGGGTTTAATGGATTAAACCTTTCCTGTGTTTCCTTTTGCGAAAAAGAAAAGTCATATGTGTTTTCTTATTTTATAAAGTACTATGTAATCTCATTTCCATTAGACTTTTTCCTTGATGTATGATTGGGATCATGACACATCAGCTCATATACTCCCTTCATCATTATTTATAGCTAAAAAGATAATCCATTGTATATATATAACATAGTTTATTTAACAAACATTCTATTTCTTTGTACTTTCCAAATTTTACATTTGCAAATAATGCTGCAAATAAAAGCCCTGTGAAAATGTATTAGTGAGTACAGGAAGGACATCTTCAGAACGTCATATAAGTGAGCCAGTGAAGGTTTCTGCATATTGGCCACTATATTGTTTACTTATTTGTAGTCTAGGATCATAGTTCAAAGTTCAGTCATATCAAACTTAAGTTTTACACATGTAATTGTTTTGAATACAGCAAAAGAAATAAAAATAAAAATCATTTTTTGGTCATATTAAGAATTCTTGCTTCACATACTCTACAAAACTTCATAAAATATCTACTAGTTATAAACAAGATAAACCTCAGAATAAAAAAAAACACTCCAAGCCACTGAGTCAAACAGTTAATATTTGTTTCCAACTCCTTTTATAACTCTTTATTTCTATTATCCTGGTAAATTTTACAGATTATTTGAAATTTTATAGAACTAAAAAATAATTGGATTTGTTACTATGTTTTTTGGGGGAGGGGAAAATGAAATAACACTGCTTTATTCACAGATGATCTGGTTATATAACTAAGAACCTAAGGACATCAAAAGGTAATTTCAAAATTTTTAAGTAACTTTAACAAGGTCATTGGGTACGCGGTCAACAAATATGAAACACTGCTCTTTTTATATCTCTGAATAAACAAATAGATTATGAAAAAAGTTAAATAACTCCATTACAGTGGCAGTAAAAATTCAAACCATCAGGGAAACAAAATTTAAAAAACACAGTATTACACCACTAACCACCCACCAGAATTACTGCAACAAAAAAATGAGATGTTACAAAATGATATCAAAGATGTGGAGCAAGAGTAACTCTCTCACTCTGCTATGGAGAGCACAAATTAGGACAATTACTTTGGGCAACTGTGTGGCACTATAAGGTACAGCTGAACATATATATACACTATAACCTAGTGCTTCAACTTCTAGGTATATAACCAAATGAGTCTGGGTCGGCCCTGGGACTTCCTTTGTCCAGTAGCATAAGGCAGAAGTGACATATTGCAAAGCCAAAGGCTAGACCTCAATGGGCCTTTCAGCTTCTGCTTTTAACCTTTTGGAATGCTGTCCTGAGACTATCATTTAAGGAAGTTGAGTGAGAGGTCATGTAGACAAGAACCGAAGTACCCCGGGGCACAGCTGACATTAACAGCCAGATGTGCAGTTAGGGCCACCCTGTCCTGTCCAGCCTAGCCATGTGTCCAGGAGAACATAGTCCATGGGGGAACCCAAGCAAAGTCAATGGTGAACTATCCAGCAAATGCACAGAATTATGGCAAATCACAAATGGTTGTTGTTTTACAATACTTAAGTTTCTTTAGGCAGTTTTGGCATTGCCCATCAATTTGGCTATGCCAAATGATGATTTAGTTTATTATCTCATCCCCTTCTTCCACAAACTGCCATTTTGTAATTGTATCACTAGACTTGTTTTCTCGGTTCATCACCTTTTTAACCTCAAGAGTTAAGCTCATGATACCTTCTCCATAAGTAATAATATATATTGACTCCCCACTTTTTAAGATGAAAACATTGTTCCCTCCCATCTACCCACCTGTATTAGCCCATTTTCCCTCCCAACATCTTTAGGCTCCACCTTCTCTTTCCTTTTTAGATATCTATTTTTTTAAGATTTTTATTTATTGATTTGACAGAGAGAGAGACACAGAGAGAGGGAATACAAGCAGCAGGAGTGGGAGAGGGAGAATCAGGCCTTCCTCTGAGCAAGGAGCCTGATGTGGGGCTCAATCCCAGGACCTGGGATCATGACCTGAGCCAAAGGCAGCTGCTCAATGACTGAGACAAGCAGGCACCCCGAGATATCTTTTATTTTTTATTATTTTTTAAAGATTTTATTTATTTATTTGACACAGAGAGAGAGAGAGATCACAAGTAGGCAGAGAGGCAGGCAGAGAGAGAGGACGAAGCAGGCTCCCCACTGAACAGGGAGCCCNACGGGCCTCGATCCCAGGACCCTGAGATCATGACCTGAGCTGAAGGCAGAGGCTTTAACCCACTGAGCCACCCAGGCGCCCCCGAGATATCTTTTAATTGAAGTATAATTATATTCAAAAAAGTGCAAAAATCATAGTATAAAGTTTGATAGGTGAACATACCTCTGTAACTAGCTCCCAGATCTAGAAATAAAACCTGTTACTACTTTTTTTTGAAGTTTTTATTTAAATTCCATTTATTTAATGTACAGTGTCATATTACTTTCATGTGTACAATATAGTGATTCAACATTTCCATGAAACACCCAGAGTACATCACAGGAAGTGCATTCCTTAATGTCCATTACCTAGTAAACACATTCCCGCAACCACCTCGCCTCATAACAATCAAGTTTTTCTCTACAGTCAAGAATCTATTCCTTGGTTTGCCTCTTTTTCTTTTCTGCCCTTTCACTTTTCTGATTTTTTTAATTTTGCATATGAGTGAAATCATATGGCATTTGTATTTCTCTGACTTACCTACTTAGTATAATACTCTCTAGCCCCATCCATGTCATTCAAATGGCAAGATTCCATTTTTTATAGGTGGATATTATTCCATTTTATATATATCCTTTTTCTTCTTTATGCATTCTTCAATCAATTGGACATTTTGACTGTTTCCAAAATGTGTCCATTGAAGATAATGTTGCTATAAACTTTGGGATGAATGCATTCCTTTGAATTAGTATTGTATTATTTGGGTAAATACGTAGTAGTGCAATTGCTGGGTTACTGAGTACTCCATTTTTAACTTTCTCAGGAACATCTATACTGTTTTCCAGAGTGGCTGCACCAGTTTGCCTCTGGACTAACAATCCCCTTTCTCCACACCCTTACCAAGATCTGTTATTTTTTTTTTATTTTGATTTTAGCTATTCTGATTGGTGTGAGGTGGTATCTCATTAAGGTTTTGATTTGTATTTTCATGATGAGTAATGGAAGCATTATCTCCATTTCAAAAGTTATGGAAAGAGACCAAATGTCTATTGACTGATGAATGGATCAAGAAGATCTGCACAGTGTACAGTGTGTATACCTGTGTATACACATATGCACATGTGTATATATATATATATGCCTAGTGGAATATTACTCAGCCATCAAAAAGATTGAAATCTTGCCTTTTGCAGCAATGTGATTTGAGCTAGTATTATGCTAAGTGAAATAAGTCAGTCAGAGAAAGACAAGTACCATAATTTCACTTGTATGTGGAATTTAAGAAACAAGAAAATGAGCAAAGGTAGGGGGGGAGAGAGAGATGAAAACCAAGAAAGAAAATCTTAACTATAGAGAAAAAGCTGATTGTTACCAGAGGGAAGGTGGACATGGGAAAGGGGGGATGGGTCAAATAGGTGAAAGGGAGCAAGGAGTGCATCTTTTTTGATGAGCATCAGTGATGTATGGAAGTGTTGAACCACTGCATTGCATACCTAATAAAACTAATATTACACTGTGTGTTAACTAATTGGAATTTAAACAAAAACTTAAAAACAAACAAAATTAGATTCTACTTCATACTCATTAAGATGGTTTTGATAAATACAATAAAGTAATAGCACAAAATTTAAAAAACAAAAATTGCATGTTACTTTCTGCATATAATTATACAACATAAGAACTCAGTTAGAATTGCTTGGAAATTGTTAGTTGTTCTTCTAAGAGGTGACTGAAATAAAAAAAAAAAAACAGTATGCCTAGGACTCCTGGAGTCTGAGGGTGGTCAGATAACTAAGTCCTTTCAAATCTGGAGTAAGTAGAATTTTTACAACTGCTTTCATAAGGGCTTTTCCAAGTGCCTTAATCCAGCTTGCATTCTGCCCCCCTCTTTCTAGGGGTCAGGACCCTCACGAAATGATTCAGAACCAAGTGTATGAATGGTTGGATGGAGCCGTTACACTCCTTTGGTCCCTTAAGATGTATATGCATAGAAAGCTGCAGAGAAACTTAAGAGAGCCCGGGTGCATGGGAGTGTTAGAGATAGCATTTTACCTCTGTATTTCTTCAGTGTGAAAAGAAAAAAAAGTGTAATTTTGCTTAAGCAACAATTTCTAGGGGTTTTTCTTTGATTCAGTGGAATCAAAGTTTCCAACAAATACAATAATCCAACCACTTTGCAGCTGAGGAGAGGAAAATAAGATTTTAGAGAATGTGATAAGAAATGTATAAATATTTTCTTGTTATTTTATAACAGAGTGTACACCTCTAATGTCCAAAGACCTAAAATGTAAAAACTTATCACACAAATAGAGTTAAAATCTATTCCAAAAAGTACACAAGAAACAATGTAAAGACCTAAAAGGAGACTAAGAATATTACACATTAATACTTAAAAAATTAGAAGTTAAAAAATGCAAACATAGAAGTCCATGTATCCAAATTACTCTGCATAATGTCAATTTTAAGTTCATGTTTGATGTTCTTCCCAACATTTTCTTTGGAAAAATTACAAAATTATAGACAAAATGAGATGGCATAATGAACATCTATATGCCCTTCACCTACAGTTCCTGATGCACAATCTTACCTTACAATTACAAGACACAAATTTTTAGTGTTATATAATTTAAGGTTTTTTTTTCCCACATCCCCTAAATTGACTAACTATAAAATAAGTAGGTTCCTATTATTATTAATAAGTGACTATTGTTAGGTTGGTAGTAATTTAGATTTATGAAGAGCAGAATATTCTCTCTAGAGTCATTATTTTCCCCCTAAGGGAAAAGAGGGTATGATAAAAACTATAGAATAAATTACAATAGACACACTATATATGAGTGAGAAGTTTTCTTTTAATTACTGATGCTTTTTTTTCGGGGGCGCTAGATCATTTTGATTTCTTATTGTTGAATATTTTTATTGATAATGAGTACTCTGAATCTTGAAAAGAAAATTATATGCTAAAGTCTGGACTTTTGAAACTAAAATAAATAATTGGATGATTGCAGAGATGTTAATATGATGTAAAAATACACACATTTAGGAAACCAGTTAAAACTGAATACTAAATCAGTGAGATAAAATGAGGCCTTTTAAATAGTATACCATGTATATTTAAATAAGTTCTTAATATAGTTTAATTTCAGCCCTACAAATTGTGCATGCTCACACAAGTGTGTATCTCAAACCTCTCTAAGTAGAATTCTGATGTATTTAATGAACTTTTATGACCCATTGACATGAGTGTATGTTCCCCAGAAAATTGGATCCATGAGACCTAACAGACAAGAAGGATGTTACATGCAGGTGTAAAGATTAAGTACTTTTTGGAAAGATTATATTTTAGGAGGTCATTGCTGATCCCTCCCATTTATTAACTATCGAGTTAAAAGCCCTATAGAACTTTTTAACAATATAGCTTTAATGAGAAATATCCTCCTGTTTTTAAAGAAATGTTAAATATAATTGATACTGATAATTGATACTCTTTGATACTGATTTATTAAATAACAATATAAATTTTGAATCACTTCAAGACCTAAGCTTTATTGATGATTATTTTTGTTTAATTTAGTGTTCTTTCTCTTTATTTTTATTTCTTTTAAAGATTTTATTTATTTATTTCACAGAGGGAGAGAGATCACAAGGAGGCAGAGAGGCAGGCAGAGAGAGGGGGGGTGTAGCAGGCTCCCCGCAGAGCAGGGAGCCCAATGCGGGTCTCGATCCCAGGACCCTGAGATCATGACCTGAGCCAAAAGCAGAGGCTTTAACCCACTGAGCCACCCAGGTGCCCGTTCTTTCTCTTTATATAGTGGAAATTTAAGATAACTATTTGCTAAGGAAACCAACTTCATTTGGATTTCTCTACATTTAGATTTCATCCCATGCATATGGTAAGTCTTATAAATAATGAGACTGCTTGATTTCTGGGTAATATCCAAGATAATGCTAATCTTAGCCATACATCCCTTGTCCCAATTCTAATTCTATTTTGGTTGTCTATGACCAAAAAACAAAAACAAAAAACCTGATTTCTGTGTGTATTCTTAATATACTTCTTAATTCTAATATTCTTAATATACAATCTCAAAAAGCAGGGAGGTATTGAATTTCACAAGAATTTTTCAGATTTTCTAGTGTAAGTGCTATCAATTTTATGGACTAATAAAGTAGGTTATAGAACTTCCTCCTCAGCAATATACTATTAACAAAAAATATTACTCATTTTTAATTAAATGGCAAACACACAAACTTTAATTATGTTTGATTCAAAGGGAGGATAATTCTCTGGTAAATAAAAGTTCCCTCGTGGAAAAAACAAATTATATATTCTATTTGCCAAGACAATAAATTTACTTAGTAAACTACAAAGTGTAGGGAAGTACATTATCTTATGAAAGATACATATTAATTATGGAACCCAGTGTAATTTAGCTTATGTGTTCATTAGATTGTTTTTGCTTTATTTATCATAATCCTTATTAAAAAAGAGGGTTCAAATTAGTGAGGGTAAAAAGAAAAATAAGTATTTAACTATAGAGTTTAGTGTTTGTCTCAAAATATTATATTTTATTTTAATAGAAAGTTCCCTTTAAAATTTAATGAATTCACTATAACATTTTCAGAAAACAAGTATGTAAAGATGTAGATAAATTGAAATTGAGCAGTTTCACAAATCTTGAATGTTTGAGAATTTGAGACCTGACACGATACTTTTTGTGTCAATATTTTTAATACATTCATTACATATCTTCTGATTAGATAATTATATTCAAGCACTTTCTGATTATTATGGTAATTTTACTTCCTGTTTCTTATGATTTTAATATCATTAATGTAAGTTTTGTTTGTTTTATTCCCAAGCATGGTACAAAACTGATGATGCTTGAAGAAGGAGTGAAAATTTCTCCCAAGTAGTTTCACAGGTTTTTATTTAAGTACTACGTTGGAAAAAGTGTCAAAAATAATTTAATTCTATATAATTAAATATTCATGTATGACATATATTATAAACACGACATTTTCACTGATCAAAGCTAATTAATAATTTCCATTAGACAAAATAAATGGGCATAGGAGGCCATCAAATGTGACTTTTACATTTTATTTTTGAATTATCACATACATGTGACATTAAAAAAAGAAAATATTTTCAAAATGGCAAAAAATCCACAAAGGTATTGATTTTAGAAGTTTTATTAAAGTTATTTTTGTAAATAGCCTTAAACATTATAATTATGTTGACTAGAAAATGCATAAACATGCAATTAAATTAAACAAGTTAGAAAATCAAAATTACATAATTATAATTAATTATAGTTAAATTATAATATGTAATATAAATTTTATATGTATATAATTTTAAACCCCATATTTCCTTAAATAATTAGGCACATGGTGAAACTTTAAATTTTACGTGGAAGGGAGTTGAATATTGAGTATATTTCTTCACAAACACTATCAAAAACAGATTTTACATATATATGATTTTATTTATATTTTGCAGGCCTTTGTAATTTTATTAAAGTATTCTCTTTGTGGGAAAACAGATGTCAATATTCATATTAAATTATTATACTGTGGAAGTTATAAAATCATCCCCACATTTATTTCTTACCAATAGAAACACTCTTCAGAACAGGAGACACACCGTCCATTCTTTAACTGAATAATTATTTAGACGAATATACTGTATATCTGTTATTTGCTAAGTTATTAAAATTGGATATCATGTAAAATACACAGCTTCCACTTTTGAGTTATGTAGATTTTCGCTAGTGCATAGAATTATACACATTTAGATAATATGAAGCAAAATAATGTCAATGTCCAAATAGGTATGGGAAACACATCAACGTTCACTGAATTGTGAAATCCCAACCACCAGTGAAAGATCCACAGCTGTTTTACTGAGAAGGCAAGTTTTTATATGTCTCCTTCTTTTCTCAGAAATCTGTCTCTTTATAAGGACTGAGGATGAATATTTCAATAAATATGAATACAGGAGATATTTTTCACAGTTGTTCTAATAAATTAAATTTCTATAAAAATAACAGAATTTAGCAACCATGCGTCAACATTTTCCCGAGAATTTCTCATCACTAGTCTCCTTGGCTTTTTAGTCTAACCGGTGTTTGTTTCATTTCTTCCAGAGATGAACATTTGCAATCTTACCACTGTGACTCAATTTATCCTCATAGGGCTCTCTGACCTCCCTGAGGTGCGCTACCCTCTCTTTGTGGTCTTTGCCATCATCTATCAAGTCACCTTGGTAGGAAATGGGGGAATTCTCCTGGCCATCAGGACTGAGAAAAAGCTACATACACCCATGTATTACTTCTCGGTAAATTTGTCCCTCTTAGACATATTCTGCCCATCAGCTACTGTCCCCAAGATGCTGCAGAGCCTCCTGACTGAGAAGCAAAGCATTTCCTTCCTTGGATATGCTTTGCAGCTTTACTTCCTGGTGGCCCTGGTAGGGACTGAAGTCTTCCTTCTTGCTCTCATGGCTTATGACCGATATGTGGCCATCTGCTTCCCCCTCTGTTACATGCTCATCATGACAAAGTTTCACTGTGTCTGGCTGACAGCTGGGACCTGGGCAGCAGGGTTTCTCAATTCCCTCCTACATACAGTGTCCACATTCCACCTGTCTTTTTGCAAGTCCAACCGAGTTAACCAATACTATTGTGACATCCCACGAGTGATGGCCCTCTCATGTTCATCTACTTATGTAACTGAAATGCTTATTTTAGTGGTAGGAGGTATACTAGGGATCAGTGCCTTCCTGATCACCTTTATCTCCTATATCTACATTATATCCACCATACTAAAAATCCATTCAGCGGAAGGGAAGCACAAAGCCTTCTCCACATGTGCTTCTCACCTCCTAGTAGTCTATCTGTTCTGTGGCACAGCAATATTTACCTACATTTGCCCTTCCTCCAGTAAACACTCTCCAGACAGAGATAGACTCATCTCCATGCTCTATGGGGTTATTACCCCAATGTTAAACCCCATGATCTACAGCCTGAAAAACATGGAGGTCAAAGAGGCACTCAGAAGGCTTCTATGTCACAGAGCATGTTTACAGCAATTATAATGCTAAAGCAGAATATATCGATGCTCACTTTAGAATAAATTCATAGGAATACTTCATAGAATAATTTTCAGTTGATATATAGAATACATATTTATGTACTCATAGGAATTCATGAACACACATACATATAACTAGTTATAGCTATGTGTATATATCTTTATCTCTATTGACTGGGCTCCTAATATTTATCATCCAAAAACAGACATTTTCAAGAGTAAACAGAGAGCTGTTGATAATTAACAGGTATAAACTGAATTGGTCTTAATTTAACTTGGATATATGTTCATATCTATATCAATACTAATACCTTTATCATCTGTAGGTTTTAGTATTTTTTAAAATCAGTATCTAACCATCTATTTATAGATCTTCCTTTTAAAAAATTTTTAAATATTTTATTTATTTGACAGAGAGGGAGGGATAGACCATAAGAGAGGGAATTATAAGCAGGGGGAGTGGGAGAGGAATCAATCTTCCCAATGAGCAGGGAGTCCAAAACAGGGCTGCATCCTAGGACCCTGGGATCATGACCTGAGCCAAAGGCAGACACTTAGTGCCTGAGCCTCCCGGGTGCCCCTATAGATCTTCCTTTTATTAATTTCTCTTATGTGATCGACTATTTATGCTGATATATTTAAGTTATTATTTCACTTTTTCAATTTTAGCTTCCACTTACTCTGTACTTATATTTATCTCTCTCTTTCTTGTGACTCTATCCATTCTCAGTTCTAATTGTTTCTCCAAGGAGATCACTTACTATACCAAATCTCTGATTTAGGTATCTAATGTAATTCACAATATTACTGCATTTAGCCTGAATATGGTCAAAACTGAGAGTATCAACTTCTAATACACTTACACACACATGCCTTATAAACTATTTTGTATTTTTGTTATCAGTTTTTCCAGCTATGCAGACTAAATCCATGAAACTAAACTCCATTTTGCCTTGATGCTCAGCCATTCCATTCAATGTGACTAGAAAGAAGTTGTTTCTGACAGTGGATAGCTCATAATTCACACTCCATTCCCCTCTATCACATCTAGAAATAGGAATGTTGCTCTATTACTACTTCTGTAATACACTCCTTTAACTCTTCAATCCTCTATAATCTTCTGCACAGTTTTCTCAATCCTGAGCATCCCAATTTCAAAGTTTACTCCCCAGTCACTTCTAATATATGCTCATTCTCTACAGTTCTGAATCTATTTTCAATCTCTAGCATTCAATGTTTTTTTCTCTTTCTCTTCTCTGCTTTATGCTGATAAGTTAAGTGAGCACATTACCAGTGAAGTGTCCTTATGTTATCCACAAATATTTTTTTATTTCCATTTCTATACTGTTATTGAGTTCTTAGTCATTTTCACAATTTGCCAAGTGATAGCTTTGTCATATGTACTTGTGCTGCATGAACTAACATAAATACTTTTACATGCCATATTTGGTAATAACTGTATCTTCCAAAACTCAGCAATGCACCAATATGTATCTTCTACAATGTCATAGGGCTATTCATAATAGTGGTACATCAACTATCTTTTATTTAATTTTAAATTGAGTAGGAAAATCCACATGGACTTTAAGAAAGAAATTACACAATATTACTACTTTACAACTATAAATTTAAGAACTGTTTTCATTTTGGGGCGCCTGGGTGGCTCAGTGAGTTAAGCCTCTGCCTTGACTCGGGTCATGAACCCCAGGTCCAGGGATTGAGTTAAGCATTGGCTCCTTTCTCTGCAGGAAGCCTACTTCTCCCTTTCCCTCTACCTAACATTTCCTCTGCTTGCACATTATCTCTCTCCTTGTCAAATAAAGAAATAAAATCTTTTTAAGAAAGAACTGTTTTCGGGCGCCTGGGTGGCTCAGTGGGTTAAAGCCTCTGCTTTCGGCTCAGGTCATGATCTCAGGGTCCTGGGATCGAGGCCCGCATCGGGCTCCCTGCTCAGCGGGGAGCCTGCTTCCCCTTCTCTCTCTCTGCCTGCCTCTCTGCCTCCTTGTGATCTCTCTTCCTCTGTGAAATGAATAAAAAAAATCTAAAAAAAAAAGAAAGAACTGTTTTCTTGTTATTGCTCATTTTATTGTATAGTAGAGAATTTGCCTGTAGTAAAGTATAATTAAGTCCTCATTACATAAAATAGCAAGTTATGAATTTTGTTAGGTGTGAGACCATGTAAATTTAAATATCTCTTTTCCTAAAGATTTTATTTATTTATTAGAGTGAGAAGGAAAAGAAGACTTCCCACTGAGTTGGGAGCCCAATGTGGGACTCAATCCCAGAACTGTAAGATCATGACCTGAGCCAAATGCATATGTTCAATCAACTGAGCTATCCAGAAACCCCAAATAGTATCTTTAAAATGTGATCAATTGATTATTTTAATTATGAGCTGATATTTATTTAATACTTCACCCCTTATTTGCACATAATGATTGTGATAATGGTGTTATTTTGTGTTACACAAACCACCTTGGAATCTAATTGCATTATATTGGAAATAGTGGGTATCTCACCAAGTTCACAAAAAATCTGGCTTTGCTCAACACTGAAATGGGATGTTTGGAAAAATTCTAAAAAGAAAAATAAATGTCTACAATGTTCTGTGCTTATATTTTTAAACATGGAATCATGTATAATGTCACCTCTTTCTTATTAAGTGGAGAAAAAAATATCCCTGAAGTAAGTAAAAGCAACATAAAGGGGTTTTTTGGTTCCCACAAAATGAAGTTGGAGTGAACTACACAAAACACAAGATGTTAAAACCACAAAAATTTAAGCTGGATAAAACTGGTAGAAGGCATGGTATTCTGTTACTGGGGATTTATGTCTATCTAAATATATGGCTGGTAGTATTTTTTTATTCAGTGATCCAATATTTATTGTTTATACACCACATCCATTGCTCCATGAAATAAGTGCCCTCCTTAATACCCACCATCATCCCCTCTTCCCCCTCCCTTCCATAACTATCGGTTTGTTTCTCAGAGTCCATAGTCTCTCATGGTTTGTCTCCCCTTCTGATTTACCCCAGTTCACTTTTCCTTTCCTTCTCCTAAATTCCTGCATTTTATTCCTTATGTTCAACAATTAAGTGAAACCATATGATAATTGACTTTCTCTGCTTGACATATTTCACTCAGCATAATCTCCTCCAGACTGCTCCATGTTGATATGAAAGTTGGGTATTCATCCTTTCTGATGGCTAATATTCCATTGTATATATGGACAACATCTTCTTTATCCATTCATCTGTTGAAGGACATCTCAGCTCTTCCCACAGTTTGGCAATTGTGTACATTGCTGCTATGAACATTGGTGTACATATGGCCCTTCTTTTCACTACATCTGTATCTTTGGAGTAAATACCCAGTAGTGCAACTGAAGGGTTATAGGGTAGCTCTATTTTAAATTTTTTGAGGAATCTCCACTCTGTTTTCCAAAGTGGCTGCATTAACTTGCATTCCCACCAACAGTGAAAGAAGGTTCCCCTTTTTCCACATCCTCTCCAGCATTTGCTGTATCCTATCCTGTTGGTTTTGGCCATCCCAACTAGTGTAAGGTGGTATCTCAAAGTGGTTTTCATTTGAGTTTCCCTGATGGCTAGTGATGATGAACATTTTTTCATGTGTCTGTTGGCCATTTGTATGTCTTCCTTGGAGACGTGTCTGTTCATGTGTTCTGCCCATTTTTTTTTTACATGACTATCTGTGTTTTGGGCATTGAGCTTGGGAACTTCTTTATAGATCTTGGATATCAGCCCTTTGTCTGTAGTGTCATTTGCATATATCTTCTCCCATTCCGTGAGTTGTCTCTTTGTTTTGTTGACTGTTTCCTTTGCTGCGCAGAAGATTTTATCTTGGTGAAGTCCCAAAAGTTCATTTTTTCTTTTGTTTCCTTTGCCTTTGGAGACAGGTCTTGAAAGAAGGTGCTGTTGCTGATTTCAAAGAGGTTACTGCTGAGGAAGTGGCAAGATGGTGGAGGAGTAGGAGACCAATTATCATCAGGTCCCAGAAATTCACCCAGATACCTATGAAATTATCCTGAAAACCTACAAATTTAACAGGAGATTGAAGAGAAGAAGAGCAGTGATTCTAGGAACAGAAAATCAACCACTTTCTGAAAGATAGGCGGTGTGGAGAAGTAAATCTGAAGCGACGGGAGGATAGACCCGGGGAGAGGGGCTGGCTCCCTGCAAGTGAACGAGCAGTGGAGCACAAACTCAGAACTGTTAGAAGTGGGCTCCACGGAGGGACGTCACCCCAGAGGCCAAGCGGGGAGTGAAGCCCTCACAGGGACAGTGTGGTCTCAGGACCCATGGGGACACAAAAAGACCAGGGGTGTCTGAGCATGACCGAGGTCCCACGTATCAGAAAGAAGCCAGCAGGAAAGACAGAGCCGAGCTGAGAAGGGATCTCTCAGCTCGGGGTTACCTTGGGTTGTGATCCAAAGCACAGTCTGGCCACTGTTCTGTGAGAGGGGACCCCACGAGCACCAGACCCAGGGAGACACCTCCTTCAACTCCAGGAGGAACAGCACGGGAACAGCTGCAGGAATCTGCTGGTTTCAGAGATTCTAAACAGGGCCATGCGCCAGAGATAGAGATGTTGGTCACAGGACTGGTGAGCTTGGAGAGCAGCCAGAAACCAGGGAACAGGAGGGATGGACTTCTTTTCTCTGAAGCACACTGAGGACTGAGGCCCTGAGCTATTGACTCCTCTGGGTCAGAGACTGGGAGCCCCCATTTTCAGTCATGTCCTCCAACGCCATACAGAAATTGTTCAGGGAACAAAAGCTTCCAAGAGCGAACCCGAGGTTATGACTTAGCCTGGCCGCTGGCGAGGGCAGTGCGATTCCGCCTCGGGCACTTGAAAATCACAGCAACAGACCCCTCCCCCAGAAGACCAGTAAAAAACATCCAGCCAAAGTCAAGTTCGAGATTGCTGAGAATTGTGGAAATCCGGAGCTAGGGGAAAGAAACGCAGAGAATTAATGGCTTTTTCCCATGATTCCTTAGTACTTCAAAGTTAAATTCTTTGAATTTTTTTTCTTAATTTTTTCTTTTAAATTTTTCCTTTTAAAATTTAAAAGAGTTAATGTTTTCTCTTCAATATTCTTCTATGAATGCTATTCTTATTTTTTAAAGTTTTTATTCAAATCCCAGTTATATATATATATATATATACACACACACACACACACATACTTTATGATATATATGCACACACATGTTATATACATATGTGAAAAATATATGTTGTATATACATGTATACATACATATAAAGTACATATATGTGTGTGTGCATATATATATATATATATATGATGTAATATTAGTTTCAGGTGTAAAACATAACATAGTAATTCAACACTTCCATAAGAAATGAGGTGCTCATCACAAGCACACTCATTAAGAGGGAGAGAGAACGGATTGGAGCGGCAAGATGG
>LNAC01001781.1:0-97766 GCA_002007465.1 Ailurus styani
GTTTCAAGAAGAAATTGGATAGTGCTTTAAGCTACATCTTTTTTGTATAAACATGAATCACAGTGAAATTCTAAATCCTCTTTTCCCATTACCACCTCATAAATTAGGATCAAAGGAAAATGCTATAATCAATAATTATTAGTAAAACATTAAAAAGAAATATATTGAATTATGAAAGAAAAAAACCTTATTTGTAATTGGGAAGGAAACTTAATTGTGCCCAACACTTCACTTGTACCTACAAGCTGGAAGTGGGACAATTTCAGGTCACCAACTCCTTATTTCCATCCATTTCATATAAGTAGCATGTAATATTAATTCCAAGTAAAACTTCTATTCATTATGGAATAAAGGAACCCTAATTTCCCAAAGAACAAAGGTAATGTATTTTGGCATCATCTGAATGTCAAAGAGACTTCCTGCTTATAAGTAGGAAATTGATGGCAACTTTAAATTTTACAATTACATTTCTAAAATTTATTGTTTTGTCACAATCATTATTTCCAGAATCCCTTGGAGAAGTCTACTTAAAACATGCTTTCTCCCCTTGACATTTAGAAGGAGGAGGAGGAGGAGGAGAAAGGGGAGGAAGGGGGGAGGAGGAGGAGAGAGAGAAGAAGACATCTAAAGGCAGAAAAAAAAATTAGGACACTTCAAAGGGAAGATTGGCATATTTTAGGACATTGACATGATCCAGTTACCTGGTAACTAGAAGACTTTCAAACCAAGAAAGGTAGTCAAAAGATCCAAAATGTGGAGGCAATCTGTGAGGAGAGATTCCACAGGGCAAATTGCCACGTGGGCAGGCCATCGGGAAGGGTAGCCATCCAGGCTGACAGGTGTTTCATGACATGAGAGTTTGTGTTTTGGGTTGCAAGCAAGAACTCCAAGGCCCAAAAGATGTACTTCTGGAGAAAGGCAACACTTGACATACAGAAAAAAAAAAAAAAGTACTAGAGAGATAACCAAAAGTACTAGAGAGATAACCAAAGATAGATGCCCTAGCATAGGAGACAAATGACAAGGAAGCTGCTTACAGGAAATGAAACACAAAAGGCAATGGTGGGCTAAGGGCAAGGATGTCTACCACAGAGTCTAATCAGGGTCAGCATGGATCATAAAAAAACAAGCTGTCAGGAATAAGCAGCACAGGACTGAGCTATTGAAAGAGGGGCACCTCAGTAGCTGGGCTATCAGAAGAATTTGGTGGTTATTGATTCAAATGTCCAAAAAGCAATCGAGGGACCCACGCCAAAACACACGCGCATTTCAGAACTCAGGGAGGAGTCTTCACTTTCATCATCTTCATCTCTCACTGCCTCCTTCTCCCTCTTCCTGCCTCCTGCTCACATTCTCCCTCTCAATTACTCCTCTTGCCTTTGTCTCTCTTCTCTGTTTGTAAACATTTGATTTCTCTGGCCTGTTTCTCTTCCTTTCATTCCCCTTTTGCCCTCTTTCTTCCCCCTCTTCTCCTCCCCTTCATCTGTCTGCCTGTCTCAGTGTCCCTACACCATTCGATTGTTCTTTCACCCACCTCTTTCTCTTACTCTTCTTTCTTTCCCCAATCCTGGAGTCTCCTACTACCCACCATATTAAAATTACATATTTTTCTTAGTTTTATGTAGCTATGCAATGCAACATTGAAATCCCAAATTTAGAGATCTTTAGGATGTTTTTAATACTTCTTTCTCATAAAAAGATAAAAGCAAATTATTTTTTCTTTTTATGCATCTGATTTGGGAGATGTTTTTTCCCCAAAAAGGTCAGTGATTCTTAATAAGAAACAAAAAAATTTCTCCCCTCACTCTTGTTTCCAAATTTCCTAAGGCATCATTTGAAAAAGTCTTACCCACAATGATATTCTTTGTACATTATTAAATTCTATCATCTCACTGATTTACTATCTCTTTGTTATACCAGAGATAGAGATGACGAGAATCTGACCCACTCATATAAGTGGTAACAATTATATTCATCATGGCTAGGTCTCTTGGAACATCACAAAGGAGATGAGCATCCAGCCCAATAATAGCAGTAGCTGTAGAAGCCACAGTAATAAAAGACAATCACTAAACCAATAATCTGTTCTCAGGATACATTGTTTCCCCAGCACTGACCAGCAGTTCATTTTAACACAATAAGACCTCATTCCCAAATGATGTAGGACAGGTAGAATGTGATTCTTGTACACACTTTATTTGTTCTCCCAGATCTCCATGTGTTTTCTGACCTCTAGTACTGAAACTGTTATTGAGGGTTATATTCCCTATTATTAGCTTGGCATTAGCAAGCTAGAAGAGGAAAAAGAAAAACAACCATAGAGTTGAAGAATTTATTGTCTGCCATAAGCACTTGCATCAGTGAGGCTGAGCAGCTGGCTCAAAGCTCTTATGATATCACCATCTGTAACTCAAAGGGGAAAATAAATATCTCTGATTTTTCAAAGGGTAAAGAGAGTACAGTTGTATTTATTAGGTGTTCAAAAGCTTTGACAAGAGAGGCCTGTCAGATGTTAACAGCATGTGCCAGTTGGCACGCAGATTGTGGACATATTGTCCATTTAAGTTGTCAGTATATGAGTCTCAACCAATGTTTGCAAATCTGCATAGCCAAAGCCAGTCGTTGTAATGATCTCAGGAGTCCCCACTGTTCAAAACTTACATCCGAATGTGTTTTGCAGGAGAAGCAAACAAAACTTTTATATATATATACATATATATATGTTTATATTTATATTTATATTTAATACTGATTTAGATATAGTGGACTGTCCATTATTTTACATGATTACCTTGATAATATAAGAATTTCTTGGCTGTCCTTCTCTAGCGCAATCCTTTCTCTATACTTTTTCTTCTCTATTTGACAATCTCTATCTTCATTCCTTCCAGGAGGCCAGTTCTGAAGATTCTTGGAATCTCTTGTGTCACTAATAAAATATATTTTATAATAATAAACCTAACTAGCACACTGTAGTACTTGCATTTGATCTTGTAACACAGGAAATATGAAAGAAGACCCTAATAAATGGAGGAGAACACAATGTTTTTGGAGGGAAAAATTATTGTAAAAGATATCATTCTTCCCAAGTAAATATATACTGTAAGACAATTCTAATCAAAGTCACAAATGAAAAAATAGAGTCACAAGTGGTTTTCTTCACCTTTTTGAAACTTTACAAAATGATATTTAGAAGAATAAACAGGCAAGGATCATTAACATCGTTTTATGATGGTAATGAATAGGAGCTTTCTGTACAACAAATTAAAATGTGTTCTGTAGTTACAACAATTAAAGCAGTGTGGTACCTATGCAACAACAGATGAACAATGGAACAGATTATTGAGACACTAAATTCCATGCAGGCAGAGCCCACATGTGTTCTGTTCATGACTATTTTATTCATTCTGTATCTTCACAGTGCCTGGAAGATAGTAAACATTTGTAGACTAAACGAGCTAGCACAGTAAAGGCAATATACATAGTATTGGAACATAAATACACATACGCACATAACATATGAGAAAAACAGAATCATAAATCAGTGAAAAACAAATGTTTTATTCAAAAAGTGTTGAGAAAATCGCCTTTTAAGGAAACATTATACTGTTTTAATCATCACCTCACAGAATGCATGAACAGAACTTGATCTATAATTAAAGTGTAAAAAAATTTAAAAAAAAACTAGAAGCAAACAAATGACTATAAATTTTATCTTTGGATTGGGGATTGAAAGCTCTTGGAAGGAAGGGAAAGGGACTTTCAATGTTTCAAAAAAAAACCAGACTTTGGAAAACATTGTGGAGTTTCCTCAAAAAATTAAAAATAGAGCTATCCTATGACCCAGCAATTGCACTACTGGGTATTTACCCCAAAGATACAGATGAAGTGAAAAGAAGGGCCATATGCACCCCAATGTTCATAGCAGTAATGTCCACAATAGCCAAACTGTGGAAAGAGATGCTCTTCAGCAGACGAATGGATTAAGAAGATGTGGTCCATATATACAATGGAATATTACGCAGCCATCAGAAAGGATGAATACTCAACTTTTGCATCAACATGGATGGGACTGGAGGAGATTATGCTGAGTGAAATAAGTTAAGCAGAGAAAGTCAATTGTCATATGGTTTCACTTAAGGACATAAGGAATAGCACAGAGGACAGTAGAAGGAAGGGAAAAATGAAGTGGGGGGGACCAGAGATGGAGACAAACCATGAGAGACTGTAGACTCTGAAAAACAAACTGAGGGTTTTAGAAGGGAGGGGGTGGGGGAATGGGTTGGCCCAGTGATGGGTATTAAGAAGGGCTTATATTACATGGAGCACTGGGTGTTATATGCAAACAATGAATCTTGGAACACTAGATCAAAAACTAAAGATGTACTGTATGGTGACTAACATGATAAAAAATAATAATAATTTAAAAAAATCAGATGTCACAAGAAAACATTTCCGCTATCGGCATTCAGTGTATCTGTATGGTCACATGCACATGCCAACACAACTGCAGGAGTTGTCGTTCACACAGGAATGGCGCCTCCTGGAGGTAAAAAAAAACCATGGTGTCTCTGAGGACCACTACCTTCTCCCGGTGATTTTGACCTCCCGGGGGATGCCAGTTTAACTGCCAACATCTTAAGAGAGTTTATAGATCTCATTTATGGATCAGCACCATAGAAAGCCTAAGCTCAGCTCTCAGATTGCTTAGATCAGTGGTTCTCAAAGTGTGGCTCCCAGGCAGCGGCATCAGTATCACCTGACCCTCAACAGACCTACTGAATCAGAAACGCTGCAGTGGAGCCCAGCGCCTGTGCTAGGGATGCTGATGCAAGCTGAAGTCTGAGTACCACTGGCTCATATGAAATAAACTGCCAACCACTTACAACTGAGTCCACAACCTCTTCTCAGTTCAACTCCACTTTCCTTACCACTATGAGCAACAAATACCCTTTTCACACCTAGTGGTCATATTGTCCTGTCCCAGGCCCATCAGCCAATCAGCTCAGGGAAAATCTACGTTTATTAGCATATTCCTGCCATGTTGGTGCCTATGAAAATTTTCACAGTCCAATGTGACCAAGATCCAAGATTTATAAGTCAAAGTTGAGGAGAACATCAATAGCACCTAAAGTCTTACATAGCAAGCAAGGATAGGCTGAAATAGTCAAAATCTAAATTTGCACCAAGCATAAATGAGCACTAAAAAACTTTCTAAGAAAAAAAAGAATGCAATATATCACTTGAAAGCATTAGAAATCCATAAAGAAGTGATAGGTGATGAAAAACGGCTCTATTTTCCATAAGAACGAAAGGAGAGAGCAGGGCGGGGATCATGCTAGGAAGATAGATTTGAGATCTCTATGTGTATACCCTGTCCCAAAGATGTTCATTTATGTCCACTAATGCCTCATGAAAGTACACCTGATCAGTAAGAAAATCCCCAAATCTTCAAGAGGAAAGTGTCTAAATATCATAAACTGACAAGTCACAGCAGAGAAAATTTAAAAAGCTAATTTATGAACGTGAAAGTGGTAAGTCTCTGTAGTAATGATAGACAGAAAAATAGAGCTATACAATTCAGTTATTTATTAAATCATTCAAATATTAGAGGAAAACTCTCAGTGATGACAGAAGTATTAAATTATCACAAAGATTCTAGAAGGCAATTTGGCAAGCTACATTAAGAACCTTAGAATGCTGAATCTTTCTGACTCAGAAGTGCCTTCTAGCACTCCATTATAAAGAAATAAACAGGAATATGGAAAAATATTTGTATCAAAAATGTTTATCTTAATGTTATTTATAACACACAAATTGGAAATAATCCAATTGTCAAATTATAGTAACACAAGAAAAAGTTCAGAAATTTCCTTGTGAAAAAGTAGGATACAGAATAAAAAATATAGTGTGAATTCAAATATATAAATATATGTATATTTGACTATATCAAATATATATACTTGAGTTCAAATATATAAAATACAATAAGCATATGCACATACCAAACATTAACAGTATTCATGGCTGGATGGATGTGGTTGGAGTATCCAGTATGGTTGGAGATTATGAGTAATTTTTTTTCTTTTACTTTGCCAAATTTTCCAAACTTTCTGTAAAGAATAACATCTACCAGAAAAAAATGTTTAAAGCACCTTACATGAAAATTGCATTTGGAATATTTTGGGGAAAATATTTGGGACTATGTGATCTTTCTAAAAAAAAAATCACCCATGGCAGTAAGTTTTAATGAGCCTTAATAACATAATTATTCCATTTAGTGTTAATTAAATCTTTATAAAGTAGATCCATTTTTTCCACTGACTTGCAATATGAGATCAGAGAGACGTTTATTTAGCAACACTTTTCCATTATATATAATTAAAATGTTCTGGCTGGTTTAGAAAAGAGGGCTATGTCAAGCACTCCTACAATGCTTTGCTATCCATCATAGCACCCTTCTTTCTCATCATCTCACCAACCCTCCAGGATAATTTATGACTAGCAATGTTTGTCAGATTTCTCTCTCCTCCTGTCTTTCTTAGTGAATTTACAATAGCAAAAAGAATAAATGCAATATTATATTTTATTAACAATTAGGTATCCTTCTTTTAAATACTTTTAGGTTAAGATTTTAGAGTCTGGGAAAACTATAAACTCTATTCATCCAGTCCAGACTAAGAGTGGTAAAACAGACTTTGAAAAAATTTTTTACAAATACTCTACCAAAAAATTATTTTAGACATAATCTTAACTCAGGGCCAAAGCTGGGCATGTTCTTCTACAAAGAACCACAACTCTGTGTTCACAGGAAACTAGTCCATTTCAGATAGTCTTTGGTTTCCTCCCGAACACTGGGGTCTCATCATTCAAATGCAACATTGATTGTAAGAGAGACATGTGCCTGCCTGTTGGACAAGATGCTATGCGACTGATGGATCCTGCACAGGTTCAAGCATCAGCAAGTGGCTGGTGGGCTTGGCAGTAAGGATGGGATACAGAACAAGACTGCAAGGAAAGGCTACACAGAATCCATGGGGCTTCTGCTATATCAGTCTATAGAGCCTGCAAAACAGAGAAACCACTGAGCTCCAGATCCGCTCTGCTGGCCAGAGCTGGGATGAGGCCCAGGGGAGCTGATCAACACAGCGAACACATTAAATTTAATAGGGGCATATTTAACACATCTCAAATGCCCGACTTACTTATACCTGTGGATACTGAGTTCAGAGTACCCTCCAAGTGAACCCTCCCAGAGCCTCTAACTGTTGGTTCATGGGATTCAAGTAATCCTGTCATCGCCACACAACTTGAATAGAAAATAATAAAACAAGATGGGATGGGGAAGGAGACAAACCATAAGAGACTCCTAATCTCACAAAACAAACAGGGTTACTGGGGGGTGGGAGGGTAGGGATAGGGTGGGTGGGTTATGGACATTGGGGAGGGTTTGTGCTTTGGTGAATGCCGTGAAAGATGTAAGCCTGATGATTCACAGACCTGTACCCCTGGGGCAAAGGATAAAAAATAAATTAATTAATTAATTAAAAAAAAATCTGGGACTAACATTTGTAGTAGACATTTATCCTTACAGCCACAGATTCTAGTGTATAAATACATAACTTTATCTCTCTATTTTTAAGTATTGCTTGTTCCTCAAGTTGCCATATCTGCTACTGAACCATGTTCAGTCTTTCTAGGGAAATACTCAGTCTCCCTCCTCTGTCCTTTCCTTAGAGAAGCAATTTGAAATACTAGATAACCCTGTGATCGTGATCCTGCATGTGTTCAGGTACTGTCTCTGTTACTTCACTGCTGCAGGCATTTGGGAAAAGTATTTAACTTCTTTGTGCTTTAGGTCCACCCTCTGACAAACAGGAGGTGATAATAATAGTTATTCCCCTCACAGGACTATTTTGAATATTAAATGAGTTTAACTATGTGATCTCATAACTTTTCCCATGTTAACTGTATCTGGCACATGGCAAATGCCAGGGGAATGTTAGCCGCTGTCTTACTGCTAAACTAATAGTCTGGGAGCCTCTATTTTACCAACACTTTGGTCTATCTCATCCAAAGCCCCTCCTTGGACTTGAGGGGCCCTCCACTACTGATATAAGTCAACCTCTTTTTCGCTCAATGACTTTTCTTCCAGTCAGGACCAAATACGTCATCCACCCATCAGGCCTCTCACGCTCAGGCCCACGCTCAGCTCTTCTGAATCTCTGAAAAGTCACAGAAAATCTCAGACACTCTTGGCTCCCAGGTCACTCAAGGTTTCAGGAGACATCTGGTGGGATCGGGTTCATCTTATAGCCTCTCTACCTAAAATGCCACACCACCATTTTCTATTTCTACTTCACTGAAGAAACACCATGTCACTGTGTAAAGTGAAGTGAAGAAGGGAACTTTTCTAGGTGACTTTCTTTGGGCCAGGGATCAGAAAATATGTAGGGCCAGGTGGTAAATATTTTAGATTTTGCGGATCATACTGTCTCTGTTGCAAGTACCCCACTTTGCTGTAGCAGGAAAGCAGCCATAGATGCTAGGTAAGAAACGAGCATGGCTATCTAACAACAAGGCTTTGTTTACAGAAACAGTGAGCAGGCAGGATTTAACCTGTCAAACCCAGTTTGCCAACCCCCTTTCTAGACCGGAAATGCCTTGAAAATGCAGACTACGTCTAGGTCTTCTTAAAATTCTACAAAGAATTTACTGCCTTCTACTCATAGAAAGTCAATGATGTTTGTGTGGAAATTAAATGAAAGAAAGAATAAATGAGTGTGTTCCCTACAACTGCCTAATAAATCTATTCTGGTCTTTAAAAATCGATCGTCCATCTTTTAGAAGATCCAGTTGCATTTTTCAGAGTTTGAACCTGTAAGCAAAATCCTTTCTGAGCCCTGATGCCAGCCCCTGTAAAGGAAGCTTCTGGACGCTGGGAAATTAGGTTTCTTCAGACCTTCAGAAACTGGATTCCAGCTCTAACCATGGGAAAATGGAAGAATCTTGGATGGTTACCACTGCCGTGATAGAACTAAACTTTCTCTGGCCACCTGGGATTTCTGAGCCTTACAAGGCTCTCTTATGAATGAGAGAGGCTAGAAAGACTGAAATACACTCAAAGTGTAAGAAACTATAAAGACCAACTAGGAGTGAAGCAGTCAGTTTTCTGTAGCTCCCAGCTCCCTGGCCTCTACTCACAGCATCAGCCTGCCTCACTTCCTCCTGTGGTCATCATTCTCCATTTATAACCCATCCTTAATCTGAATTGTTGTTAGAACCCCTAGATCCAACCTCCCCAGCAATCACCAGGTATCAGTCCTACTCAGTAGCACCTCTTAGTTCAGTCCTACAAGTGATCATGTGGCCTGAGGATTCCAGGCAATCACGTCATCTCACTTGTTCTGGATCCACTGATTTCTGTGTTAATATCCTTGTCCCCAACTATGCACCCATTATCACAGAGCCATGAGCACAGATGACGTCCAACCTGCCAGTCTAGGGCCTCTTATGGCCGCTCCTGGCATTTTTCAGGCTTGGTTGAAGGCAGATGATGTGCCAATACATCTAAAAAAAGGAAAGGCCTTAGGACATCTGTCTGGGAGCCTTCAAGCAAGATCTGTTTTTCTTCAGCCTCCCTCATCTCCTCTCCCCATAGCTAAAGAACAAAATCAGATTATAGTGCAATAGATCAATCTTTATGCCACAGAGTTTGTGCACCAACATTTATTTTCATTCAGTTCTTCAATGACTATTATTTCCCAATCAGAAGGAGAGACTTTTGGTTCCCTACTGAAAATCCAAAAAACTCTTCCCCCACATTTATAATTTTCCTAATAGGAATTCATCCTCTTTGTTCTTAAACTTACTAAAATGGCTCCTTTATCAATTCCCCAGGAGTCTACAACTCAATACAATTCCATGAGCCATTTATTGAACTCTTACTAGATGCCAGGCACTGTCCGAATTGTTTTACTAATATCATAGGTTAATTCCCACAACCCTGTTATCACCTTTACTATTCAAGTGAGGACCAGAGCTATCCATGGACCAGAGAATTAAGGAATTTGGTTTAACATCCCACAGCTAGTAACCAGTAGGATTAACTGCAGTTTAATCTGAGTCTGCCTACACAAAGCCCTCATACCTAATTCCATAGCATACTACCTCTCTACTAGTGCCTGACCACTTTCAAAGATTTTCCAGTAACACATTCAAGATTATTTCAATGACTACCTTTTCGTAATAACACTTAAATAAGACCTTTTTTCCCACAGAAGTTTCTTTTTTTATTTTTTTTAATTTTTTAAAGATTTTTATTTATTTATTTGACAGAGAGACACAGTGAGAGAGGGAACACAAGCAGGGGGAATGGGAGAGGGAGAAGCAGGCTTCCCGCAGAGCAGGGAGCCTGATGTGGGGCTTGATCTCAGGAACCTGGGATCATGACCTGAGCCGGAGGCAGACACTTAACGACTGAGCCACCCAGGCACCCCTCCACAGAAGTTTCATGACAGTATTTGTTGGTTTTCTAAAACTTATTTATTCGAATAACCATCAAGAGTCATAAATGGAATGTTCTTTGTATGAAATCTTAAAAGCTCTCCCAATAATTCTTAATAATATCAACAAATATTATAAGTGATGTCCTCCCTCATTATCTGAAAACAATTTGGAAGTTATCAGAGAATATAATCTTCAGAATGATTGATTACTAAAGAATACAAAAATATTTAGCCACATAAGTAAAATACAGTGGTTAGTTTGTACTGTATCAATAGTATATAGCCAAGTGAGTTATTGGAAGCTATAATATACTTAAAGAATTAACCTTTTTTTTTTTGGTGGGGTGCTAGGGTGGTTAGAGGAAGAGTATGGGTTGCCTTTTGCTCTTGTTTAGTATCAAATATCTTTGGGAATCTTGGGAATGATCTACAGTTTGCTTCCCATCATCACCATATGCAACAAGGATACCGGAAATAATCTCCATTTTCAGATAAAAAACTTTACTTTCTGGATTAGGTGCATTGGCTATTAACTTATCCAATAATCACACAATGGCACTGCAGGGAGATTTCAGTTTAGACTCTACTTTCTCCACATAGCTCTTAATCAGCTGCAACTGCTTATCAGAGGTGTTGTTGGGAAGAATTAATATTTTCAATGATAATTGTCAGGATACCACAATATGACAACTTGTGGTTGTTTAGTGAATATGATGATTATTATGGATTCTTAAATAGAACATTTCCTGAACACAATTAGGAATTCATAGACCTAAAATGTTCTTCCTAAGATGATGAAAATGTCCTAAAATTTGATTGTGGTATTGATTATACAACTCTATTAAATACTAAAATTCACTGAATTGTACATTTAAAATAAATGAATCTTATGGTATATAACGTATATCCCAATAAGCCATTTTTTAAAATATTAATACAGGAGAAAAAAAAAGAATGTTGCTGAAGCTTTTAAAAATCACTTTCACTACTAATTACCATTTGCTAATGAAACCAGGTATCATGTTAAACAGGGACTCTCACTTAATCAAAGAAACTTCTTTGCTTCATTTCACTTTTTTTTTTTCTTTACATCTCACTTAATCCTCACAGAAGTTCTCTGGATAGGTATTCCTAGCCCTGCCTCACAGATGAAGGGAAGAAGACGCTGGAGGTTTCCTAGATCTGAAGAGAAGGAGCCAGGGGACAAATCCAGATTTCTCTAACTGGACTCCAGTGCTTATACTATGCTCTACAATGTCCTTAATTCTGGGCACCTTATTTAAAATATTGGGTAATTAGTCCAAATACTGCCCAAATAGCATTTGAGTAAGCAGTCTTATAAGAAGTTGATATAGCTGAAGTCTGGAATAACAGATCAATAAGCTGAAATTAAAAACAAAACAAAACAAAAAACCAGAGGGTCACCTTTCTTCTTCACCCAAGGGCTCTATTCTGGGGTGTGCCAGGAGGGTAGTGTGTTGCTTCAAAGTCATCTTGACAATCGGGGCCTAACAGAGCTATAACCTCAGCCTATGAAACAAAGATTCACAGTGTTGATCCTGTAGTTTGCTAAAATATACAATTTCTTATTTAAAAACAGCTGATCGATGACACCATTGCGGGTTTTGCTGAGGCTTGAGACTCTTCTCTACGAACCTGCAGGCACAGAAATGCAACAAACTGTCTTTTGGCCTCTGACCTCTGGTTGTTCACATTTTGCTTTTCCTTCTTTTTGGAGCAGTCTTACTAACCTTTTAAATCAAACTGTACATCTTCAGTTCTCTGCTTCAAAGGCATCACCTTGGGGAAACCTGACTTGACTTACATGCCATTCTCATGTGGGTTAGGGAGCCACATATACTCTGAGAGCCTGCAGTTCACTGCTCACTGCACTTCGCGGCCGCTATTGTAGATGCATGCTTGATGTTCCATGAGAGGCACCTGCCACTGAATCCCCAACCGATAGTACAGCAAGGGGAAATAGTAGACATTCAGTAAGTAGTCATTCAATGAACAAAATAAATAGCCTAACTTACTTGGTGCTAGAGATTTCAAGTTTTTGCTTCATTTCCTTTTTTTTTTTCCTTTTTCTTATTTATAGACTATAGTTCCTATTTATAAGTTATTTAATCTGTGAGGATAAATATATCTAAACAATGGTATATCATGTGGTAAGCAAGCATATGTATATGCTCTCAATTGATGTGTATATAAGATACAGTGGGAACATAATCTTGATTTTCTCTCTATATTCACTTTTATTAAAATAAGTAATGAAGATTCATAATGTGAGCCAAATGTGGAGTAGAGAAGATTTAGTAAGATAAAAACCCTTAAAACTATTTATTTCTTTTCAGATATCCTACACTACCACTGTGGTGACTGCATTTCATGATCACAAGAATGAAGACTTTGTATAGGTGTAATGAGGTGAAGGAGTAGCTAAAGCACCACTGCAAATTTTTTTCAATTATTCATTTTCAAAAACTCATGCTTGTGAAATGTAAACTATGAATTTTCTCCCCACCTCAACCTACCCATGGGTGATCAGATCTTGTATTGGAAGGGGAATAAACTTTCTAATAGTTACTTGGAAGTTATCATCATGGAATTTATCAAATCTTTGTTAAAGCTTCTCTTTTCCAGGTCAGGCTTGTTCTGGGACATTGTTTGTCTCCCATAATATAGGGATAGTGTGAGGACACTAAATATTTGCTGAGGTTCTGTCAGCCAAACAGTCTCTCCTTTTCATTCAAATACATCACTCCAGGATCCTAGAGGTGAGTTTCTGTGGGGCTGAGCGAAGGGAGGTTGAGTAGGGAGACAGTCTGGAACAGGACTGAAATTTCCCCAGCATCTGCTATCTGCCTGGCATGGGACCAGGAGTATGACACATACAGTTATGCTTCAACTTTACAACAACCCAATGAAGTTTATGCAGGAAGATACAGTAACCCAGGTAAAGAATCCTCGATCAATAGCTGGTGGGTCTAATATTTTACCCAAGACCATAAAACTTCAGAGACTTTTCCCCCTACACACACACACGCCTTCCACAAATATCTGTGCCCCATGAAATCTGCCCACAGGATTAAAAAGCAGCAGATAAAATTCTTAAATATAATGTTTACATTTTTTGGAAAAGTTACAGCAAAATGGTATTTTAAAAGCAAACACTAATAAAATAATATAAAATGTCTATATTAATAACATGTATGATTAAATATATAATTTTTATATACCAAATAAATATATAAAACATATTGCTTTATATTCATAAAATAAAACAATATAAAATACACTTAGAAATAAAATAAAATAAAGCAAGTAGACTTTTTCAAAATCATCTAGGTTTTAGGTCAATACTTTCAGCAAAAAAAACCAGCCAATTGGCTTTATTAATTTTTCTAAATGATTAGTTTACATTTGAAGCAAATTGATTCTCATAACCATAGTACAATATAATTGGTGTAACAGATTTAGCGAGCATCTTAACTTAGAGCAAGTGTCTGGTGAGCATATGCGTAATAGCTTTCTAGAGGAGGAATTTCAATGTCAGCCAAAGAAATAATCACTTACAAAGGAAAAAAATAGATTGGGCAATTCGGCCTAAGTACCTTCAGGGTTTCCATGACAACCACAATTAGTACCATTTAACAAGAAAACAATGGATTTGGAGGCTCAGAATAGTAGTCAAATACGTGTCTTCTAATTTATTTCTATTATTAGAAATACAAAGGGATAATTGAATACAGTACGGAGAGCTCCGGTACATACTTTTCAGAATTTCTGATGTGGTGAGAGGATCACATCATTAGTATAAACAATATTGGTCATGTGCGCTGTGGAGGGACTAAGATAAATGTCCTCCAGAAATCCCATCTGAACATTCACCACCATCCCAAATCAATTACCCTCTATAAGATAAATAAAAACTGACAAGTTCTTTGTTCCAAAATGACCAAAAGACAAAAGGGATTCCCCTTCTCTCCCTCCATTTTTGGCTAGGTAGATCACTCCAAATTACAGAGGTTAACCAAAGGCAAATCAATAAGCTGGAGCTGTCAGCATTTCATGATTAGTCCCATAAAAACTTTCTGATCACCCTTTTTTCTTGACTTTGCTTTTGAGGATGTGAAAATATGGTCCCATCAATTCTCAGGCATATAGACTTGGCTGAGATTACTGCCTGCCTTTGGCTGAGTCAGCAGAGTCAGGCTGGGAAGTAATGGGGCATGGCTGCTTCAGCCTTTCCTGTCCAGTCCGTGTTTTGTTGCAATGTCCTCCACAGCTGGCAAATTTTGCACATCAGCCTACTTTATTTACTTGGTATTATCATTTGAGGTTTCTAGCAAGTTACAAGTTAATTTGGTCTAAAAATATTCCCCCGCAAAAAAAAAAATTATTTCCCATATACACAGAGCAGGGGAGACATAAACATTTATAAGCAATTTTGGTAATAACAATAGTTACCTTGTATTGATTATCTGATAGCACATTGCAAGGATTCTTTCATTTAATCCTCACAACTCTCTGAGGAATGTATTCTTATTATCTTCATTTATAGTCAAGAAACCTCACCCCAGAGAAGTAACAGCCCCAAATTACATGCTAGCCAGGTGCCATGTACCAAATAAATGTGAGGGTTTGAATCCTAGCAGCCTGGTCCAGCGCTGGTTCAGTAATAACGCTACTCCCAATTGCTGAGGTCTGAAATCACTAGGAATTTTCCATTATAAGTAGAGATTGTTCACTGGAGGTAGTCACACAAACTAATGTGTCTGCAGCCTGTCTACCTGGCATTTCTTTTTTAAGAGTTATTTATTCTGAGAGGCAGAACAATGCAGTGAAAGGAATGGAGCCACAGGGACACAGGTTTAAATCCCAGCTCTGCAACTCACCTACTAGATGAACTTGGACAAGCTACTGGGCTTTTCTGGATCCCAGTGTCCCCAACTGTAATATGCATTCTAGAAAGCTTTGGGGAATCCTAGCAGTGGCATATATTAAATGTTTTACAGGTGACAGACACTCTGAAAATAGAGTCAATAATTATCATGAGCTTCTTAAGGACCCATCTGCTTCAGATCTATCTCTGACCCCAATTCTACCAGTTGCCCCAACGAGCAAAGGTTTGTCCAGCAAAATCCAAGAGGATTGTCTGTATGTTCTGAATCCTGCTGGTGGAATAGTTGAAGGGGTTTCCTTTTATTTCTAAATGAGGAAATTCTTATCAAGACACCTTTACATACAGTGTTATTAAAAAGGTACCTAATCCCAGGGGGCCTGTCATTTTGTAATGAGGAAATTTTAGACGCATGAAAAACTCAACTTATATGAAACAAGATGTTTCCAGAAGAAAATTAAAGAGCATCTGAGTTGTGACCACTGGGTTGTGCGGTGCCCAGAGTGCGGAGCTTGTAGAAAGGGCCCTATGCAGTGCACAAAGCACAACTAAAGGAGCTAAATGGGACTACTAGCAGCATTTGCTCAACTCTAAGGAAACAGGGGGGCTCTTTTGATCCTAATTATTCAAATAGATCCTGAAGAGGCCCTGGAAACAGCAGAGTGTTCTGCAATATTTAAAGGATGCTGCTGAGATTCACAGTCCTAAAATTAGACCTGCAGGCTGTTTCCTGCACTTCAGGCCAAGCTTCCTTTCCATGCCCAGGATTATCTTTCTAGAAATTAAGGTTCTGGTTCATTTAACCATCTACTCTGTTTACGATATAAAGAGACCCAGAGGAAGCCAGGGCTCTCCTTCCTTGCTCACAGACTTACCAAGCAGGACTACACCTGAGTTCTGGCTGACAGGGAAACCAGCTGGGCCGGGGACAGTGTCTCATGACTTAAGGACTGTATGAGGGAAAGGAGGACCCTGTGTGCCTTGTTACTCCACTTGCAGGGTGAGAATCTCAAAAATGGGAGATTAGGTCTAGGATCTTTCCTTTTCCTGAGTTTTAAAGTTTCAGGACCTTGAAAAAGAGTATTGTCTCCAAGTCCACAGTACTCATTTAGAAACTACATCTTTACCTTTTAAAAAGTATCAAAGTAACAACTTTGACTTTTGATGTTCAATTACATCAGTAACCTTGGAAGTGAGGGAAGTAATATAAACTAAAAATGCATTTAGCAAATGGCATTAAAAATATTTACACACACACACACACACACACACACACACACACACACACATGCATGCTTGTTTGCTTGCTTCTATATATGCAGTTTCCCCCTGGGAATGGCCTTTATGAAATCATCATTGGCACCATTAGCCAAACCTCCGTAAGGGACTATGAGGCAATACTCTGCATTATCACATGTCATCTAGTCAAAATGAAGAATATTTCCCCCCTAGGCAAAGTCCAACTTTGTGTGATCCACACCTCTTTGCGACATCTGTTTCTGTCACCAAAGAACCACAGTGATTTCTGTCTAGAGAGAGGCTTGTGTAGACTAGTACTGTAACCTAAGCCTCTCTAATAAGTCAGCATTTTCCTAACAACCTCTTAACCTGAATAGAGTCCTATCATTTATAGATATGGTTTTTCTCTCTCAATTTTAAAATCAATTATTGTGAATAATTTTAGTCACTGTTTATTTAATCATGCTATAGTAGTAATGATATAATATTTGTGGAAATAGCCAATGAAAACTTCCATCTCTCATACCTGACATTAATTGAAACTACCCTGCATGATTAAAAATTAGAGTCTAGGAAACTAAAAGAAAAAGAAAACAAAACCAAACCCTAGCATGGGCGTGAGGAATACTATGGAAATCTACCCCCTAGGAAAGCCAGCACTGTCCCTTTACATTGCTAGCAGATGTACCGATGAGAGTGAATACATTTATTTTTTTTACAATAATAAACACAACCTGGAAGCCTGTTTTCAGATTAAATGGTCCCTGCCCTGAACAAGGAAGTATTTAATCATGCTAAAATATATATATACACACACATACATATATATACACACATATATACACACATATATATACATATGTGTATATATATATACACACATATGTGTGTATATATATGTGTATACACACATATGTGTGTGTATATATGTATACACACATATGTGTGTATATATGTATACACACATGTGTATATGTGTATACACACATAAATGTGTGTATATATAACTTACCCATATATATGAGTAATATATATATACATATATACATATGTGTATATATGTATACAAACATATGTGTATATATGTGTATACACACATAAATGTGTGTATATATATATAACTTACCCATATATATGAGTAATATATATATATATACATATATTACTCATATATATGTGTATATATATATGATATCCAGAAATATATAATAGCCAGAAAAAGGGACGTGTCTTCTGGCATTTTGAAAACCTCTTCATTTTAGCTCTTGCATTCTCTGTTGGCAGCATCATAATTCCTGCGGTAGCAACTATGACAGTCAAACAAAGGATTAAGGCTGTTTGTGGAAAAGCAGCAGCAGTTGAATTCATAAACAAGAGAAATTCAATATACTTGTAAATGCCTCTCACAATAGAAAACAAGGGGGATAAAACTCTGAGAAACAGAACTATTTATTTCTCTAAGATTACTTGAATTCTAGGAGTAGTGAAGCCTTTTTATTTGCTGCTTGCAAGATGCCATCTTGGATTTTGACCACATACAGAACAATTCTTTGTGGTGTTCATTTTAAATGTATTATAAAATATTATTAAAATAAATTGAAAATAAATTTTAAAGATGGCAAAAAAATTATTACACTCTCTTAACACACTATTTTTACTTTTGTTTGCTCTTTCCTAGTCATTTTTATGTTTCATATTAATTTTTCATATAGACACAAACATAGAACAGATGAATTCTTCAAACTATGTTATCTAAGAGATCTTTATTTTGTTCAGATTTCTAAGGACATTTTGCAAATATCGTGAATATTATTATTATGTAGAATTAATGAGATTGTCTTCTTAATTATTATTTAGTATTGGATATTTAATTTCTTTCCAGTTTCTTATTATTATAGATAATACCACAATAAATATCTTCATACAAATAGTTTTTTTCTTCTGCTGAATTTTCTTCAGATAAATTTCCAAGGAAGTGAGGTTGATGGGTCAAATGGCAAAATATTTTTGTGCTCAACTTATAGAGACATATTACTTTCTTTAAAGGTCGTTGCAGTTTACCTTATCATCAGCCACGTATGTGTGTAAGGTGTTCATTTCTAAATTTGTGTGTGTGAGGTGCCCATTTCTAAATTTTTCTGGGAGTTTGGAGTGCATACAGGGAAAGTGGAAGAAGAAGGTACAGAGTAGGGAAGAAGGGGGGTATATGAAAGAATAACAATGGGTATTCAAGAGATGATGGGTGGGGCGCCTGGGTGGCTCAGTGGGTTAAAGCCTCTGCTTTCGGCTCAGGTCATGATCTCAGGGTCCTGGGATCGAGGCCCGCATCGGGCTCTCTGCTCGGCGGGGAGCCTGCTTCCCCCTCTCTCTCTCTGCCTGCCTCTCTGCCTCCTTGTGATCTCTCTCCTGCTGTGAAATAAATAAATAAAATCTTTAAAAAAATTTAAAAAATTTAAAAAAAAAAGAGAGATGATGGGTGAATGAATGAATAGGTAATTGGACTATTCAAATGCTCAACTCCTTGCTTGAATGGAAAGAACCTAGATGTCCATCAACAGATGAATGGATAAAGAAGATGTGGTATATATATACAATGGAATACTATGCAGCTATCAAAAGAAACGAAATCTTGCCGTTTGCAACGACATGGATGGAACTGGAGGGTATTATGCTGAGCGAAATAAGTCAATCAGAGAAAGACAATTATCATATGATCTCTCTGATATGAGGAACTTGAGGGGCAGGGTGGGGGGTCGTGGGGGGTAGGGAGGGAAAAATAATGAAACAAGATGGGATGGGGAAGGAGACAAACCATAAGAGACTCCTAATCTCACAAAACAAACTGAGGGTTACTGGGGGGTGGGAGGGTAGGGATAGGGTGGATGGGTTATGGACATTGGGGAGGGTTTGTGATTTTGTGAATGCTGTGAAAGATGTAAGCCTGATGATTCACAGACCTGTACCCCTTGGGCAAAGAATAAAAATAAAATTAAAAAAAAAAAGAAAGAAAGAAAAGGTAGCCTAGAATAAAGCATTTATAACAGTGAGTGCTTACATTTTCTTCCAAAAGTTGGCTCAGTAATAGAGCAAGTGTTGGGTTCCTATTAGCTTTAAAGTAGAAATAAGATGCTCTTTTCGATATGATTTTTTTTATTATAATTGACCATGAACTGCCTTAATACCACTATCATTGGACAATACACTTTATCATCATTTCCAATCTTTAACTAAATCCATTTCTAAGGCAATTACCTGTCTACTATTGATTGGCCATCTGTTTCCCCAGTAATTACATGAGCATATCACTTAGCAACAGGATGCACTTTTCTTCCATATTTCCATAGAACAACATTTGTTATGGTTTTAAAGCAAGAAAATACTGAAGTGTTCCGTTATTGCAAATAAATGTATAGTCACATGCTCTGAGCACATCTGTGTGAACGGATGTAGCTGTGTGCTCCTTTTATTCTTGGTTGCTGTAGTTAACAAGGGAAAAAAGATATTTGCATGGATATCTCATAATTACCAACAACAGCCACTTACAGTGACTATTGGAGACTTACTATTTATCAGTGCAATTTGCAAAAACTTTACATACATTACTTCACTTAATCCTTAGAACAATCTGATAAGCTAGGTATTTTTTTTCCTTTTTTTTAATTTTATTTTTATTCTTTGCCCAAGGGGTACAGATCTGTGAATCGTCAGGCTTACATCTTTCACAGCATTCACCAAAGCACAAACCCTCCCCAATGTCCATAACCCATCCACCCTAAGCTAGGTATACCTAACCAAGTGGTTTTATCCTATTTACAGATAAAGAAATTGAGGCTTAGAGAAATTAATTTTCCCTAAGGTCATAGAGTAAATGACCAAATTCTAAACCTGAATTACACTTAAAAGCCCATGTTCTTAACTACTGTGTCCTTCAAGCTGATCACAAAATTAGTTCATTTACCACTTGGGTATCTTGGTGCTTTCAGACCAAGTTCATATAGATTAACAATGAAGGGAGATTTAAGAGTGCCTCTGGCTCCCTGTTTAGACTCATCCAGATGTTTCTTTGTTCTCTTGCCAGGACCTGGATCAGTGATTACAGTTCAGTTTAGGGCCTGTGGACACTGCTTTGGGTACTAAGAAACCCCCAGATACTAGTATACATGCCAAATGTCCTTATCCAGGGAGTTTTATCTCCTTATCCAGACTAAAGTAAGTAACCTTAGTAAAATAGCTAGTTATTAAGTTTCTGTACATAAACTGACATTTCCACTTGCTTGTTTCATGCTACCCTGCTTCACTTGGGTGATCAATAAGCATTCCAAACTCAAAAGATCCCAAACTAAACTCCTTTTTCTTTCTGACTTTCTCCATACCCCCGAACTTTTCCTGGTCCAAGGTCCCCTGCTTCTATGAATGGCACTACCAGAGCTGGGTTTGCTCAATAAGGCCTAGTGAATACAATTCATCTATGATTCCTCTCTCTCATCCACTTACAGCTCCAATTCCATTAGCAAGCCAGTTTACCACTCTCATCCTTCCAGTAAATTCCATCCCCAGACTACCAATACATGTTTTTTTTTAAATATTATTTTATTTTACTTTTTTACAGTGTTATATTAGTTTCAGATGTATAATACAGTGATTCAACAATTCCATACATTATCTAGACCTCATCACGAGCGCCCTCCTTAATCCTCATCACCTATTTAACTCACCCCCACCACCACCCTCCCCTCTGGTAACCACCAGTTGTTCTCTATAATTAACCAGTATGTCTTGCTGTAGTTATTACAAAAGCCCCCAAACTGATATGTACCCACTCTTGGCCTAGGCTATCCAGTCATTTCATTGCAACTCAAGGAATCCTTCTAAAATGCATGTCCAGTCTTTTTATTTCCCTGATAAATAGTATATGATTCCACACTGAGCTTAGAATGAACTTTGAATTTTTCTCTCAGGTTCACACAGCCCTTCATAGCTGATTTCTGCATCACTCTCCAGCCTCACCTCTGGAAATGAATGAGTCCCTGCCATTCCAGCCACAACAACTCACCTCTTGGTCTTGAATATATCCTCTCATTTCTAGGCCATTGCACTGACTGTTCTTCAAACATCCTTTGTCCAACAATGAATTCTTTCTAGGTCCAACTCACTTCTATCCATTCCAACATTCAATGCTGAAATTACTTCCTCCAGAAAGCTTTCCTGAACATTCTGAGTCAGAATAAGTGCCCCTCCCAGGCCATTACAGCTTAGACTTCCCCCATTGTTGCATCTGTTACATTATTTTTGCAGTCATTCACTTACTTGTTGCATTCCCACCATCGCTGTAGCGAAAAGCAGCCCATCTTGGTCATAACGATATCTCTAGGACCGGGGACATATAGTACATGGAAGCTCCATTTCTTGGATGATTGACCAATTGGCTAAGGAAATAGTAGTGATAAGAAATCAGGGGCTAGAAACTAGAATACCTAGACGTGGACATCTTTTTCTTGGCTTCATATCATGAACTTTTTGGTTTCCTTTCTTCATTGTGGCTAGATCATGTGGGCAAGGATTTGCAAGTAATTCTTTGATCTGGCAATGAGGAGAGGTGTTAAGAGAAAGTGTGGGTAGAGTCTAAGAAGGGAAAACATTAATGACTTCTACTAATATACACCCAGAATACATGCTTTATCAGCCCTTAATTTCCAACTGGTTAAGAAAAAGATTGTGAATGATAGATAGGCAAAGCTGCTGATACAAATTTCTATCCAGAAATTCTTAACTCCTATGTAAAATGATAGGTTAGTGATTGGTGGCTGTAGTGTGAAAGAGCTCTCTCACCAGCTGTTTGGACTTAGGAAATTCATTCCAACCAGGCATTTAGGTCTCAGTCTCCTCATCTGTAATGGGTGATTGTGCTATCCTACCTCAAATTGGTCTCCATTAGGTCTGTTATTTGCTGGTTTCTTTAAAACTTCTCCCCTTAAGTGCCTTGAACTTTTATAGCTTATTGCTTTCATAACCGCTACTCTCCTTTACCTGGAATAACCATTTTTAGACTCCTTCTTAGAAGGTAGCTCCTGGTGTGTCCAAGGATTCAAGTATCATATACTCCAGTAAGCCTCCCATGATCTCTCTAGCTGAGATCAAGTGCCAGTTTCCTTAGCTCCATTTGGGATGGAGCACTGACAACATTGTCATGCTGCTCTTGTCAATAGTAAAAATAACGATGAGCATTCATGAGTGCTTACTATCTGCCAACCCTTTCCATGCACTTCAATCATCACTCTAGACCTATTAATCCCCACTTTACACATGAGGAAATCGAGGTTTAGAGATATTAATTTCTAAGTAAGTGACAAAAACTGGGTTTCAAATACCATCCATTCAATTTCAGAGACCAAACTCTTAACCATTATAATATATTAACTCTTCTTGAGAGAAAATTCTGTCCTATTTGTGTACTTTCAATACATGCGTAGCACACAGTAGGAATTAAGTAAATGTTAGTGAATTGGGCAAGCAGTTGAATGAATGATCAAGTGAATTAATGAATATGGCCAAGAAGCAATAATAAAATAGTAAAAAGAATAACAATAATAATATTGATTGGATATTGAATAATGGAATAATATCAAATGTGGAGATAATAAAACTTGAGAAATCTTATATACATATTATTGCCATGGTTTCTGGTCTATAATTCTTACCTCCTTGCTGAAAATAACTAAGAGTTACTACATTTTTATAACAGAACTTCCAAGACCTCTCTCCTTCTAACTAAGGTAAAGTGTTTGACATAGTACCCAACATACAGCTTGTGCTAATCAAAGTTAATTTTACTGAGCAAATGCCCCAAGTGATCTTTCCTGTAGTATGCCAAGTATCAACCAAAGGGCAGCCATGTATACATTTTCTAAGTCCTCAGGAAGATTCTGACTTTGGTTACATCTCTAAAATGTTGGCTCAAAAGATAATCCATCACAGAGACATGACTAGCATAGCCCTAGTCTTCAGGTAGAAGACAAACAAACTTAAGTTAAAGAAGTGTGCTTTGCTTTTTATTTATTCCAACACCTAAGTTTTTCCACACTAGGAAAAGAAGGAAACAGAACAGGAAGAGGAGAAAGAGGAAGAAAAGGAGGAAGAGAAAAAAGATAAGGAGAAAGAAGTGAAGAAAGAGGAAGAAGAGAAATAGGAAGAGGAGGAAATGGAGCAAGATAAACAGGAGAAAGAATTGGAGGAAGAGAAGGAGGAAGAGGAAGATAAGAAGGAAGAGCAGGAGCAGGTCAAAGAGAAGGTAAGCCTCTCCCCAGATGATACCTTCCCTTACTTTAGAAGTCCTATGGACTGTGAGAGAAGTCCTAACCTAAATGCAGGAGGACAGGGACCAACTTGGAGTCTTGTTGCCTCAGGGAACCCATGAGCTTTATCTTTGTGAAGATAAAACAAGGGAATTGGACTAAAAATTTCTAAGATTTCTTCCAGGTCTAAATATTAGTAAGTCTACAGAAAGCCCTGTTTTAAGTTCTTTTAAATTCTGACTGAAGAATGTATATTCTAGATAATTTCATTGTTTTTGAGGCAACATGAGAAAAACCCATCAGTAGAATCACATTGGGATGGTTAATTTCATGTGTCAACTTGACTGGGCTACAGGGTGACCAGATATTTGGTCAAACATTATTCAGGGCGTATCTGTGAGGGTACTCATGGACAATAGTATCATTTGAATAAGTAGACTGAATAAGGCAAATTGCCTTCCTTAACATGGGGGACCTCATCCAGTTATCTGAAGGCTTGAATAGAACAAAAGTGCTGAACTCCCCTGAGTAAGAGGGCACTCCTCCTATGTGACTGTTGAGCTGAGATACTAGTGTTTTCCTGCCTTTGGACTCAAACTAAAATGGAGGCTCTTCTTGGGTCTCAAGCATGCTGGTTTTTGGACTGGAACTTATGCTATCAGCTCTCTTGCTTCTCAGGCCTTTGGACTTGAACTGGAATTATATCATTGGCTCTCCTGGGTCTCTGGGTTAGTTATAGATCTTGGGTCTTCTCAGCCTCCATAAGGACACAAGCCAATTCCTTTTAATAGATCTCTCTCTCTCTGTCTCTCTGTCTCTCTGTCTCTCTCTCTCTCTCTCTATATATATATATATATATACACACACACACACACACATATGTATATATAAAATTTTATTTTATATACATATTAGTTCTTATATATTATTTTATATTTATATATTAGTTATAATATAAGTTTTACTAGTTATGTTCCTCTAAAGAACCTAAGTGAACACAGATCATTCCTTTTCTGGAACTATTAAGACCTTCCCAGCTAATTTTGTGGAGCTGACAATCTCCACAAGAGCTAGGATTCAATTTATAGCAAGCTTTCTAGATCATGGAGCACCCAGTGAGTCACCTCAGAAATTACAGATAACCACAGTTCCTCTGGTACTTAAGTTAGAATTTTCTGAAACTCTAGAGCTTGAAGCCACTAAAGCCTGCTCTATGGCTCCTTAATACCATGGAGCAGTTTCCAAAACGCTGAACTCACTCCATTCTGCCATGTGTCTCACTCTTTTAATAGGCTGTTCAGCAGATACTCATCCTTCTTATAGAATAAATGCTGAACTGGTCAATTTAACTTTTTTTTTTCAGATAAATGCAGTGCAAATCATTAATCTTAGTGGAAATATTTGGGGGAGTTCTTTTTTTTTTAAGATTTTTGTTTAATTTGGGGGAGTTCTTTGAGTAGTTCAATACTTGATTATTTTACCCTTTCTGACTTTCAGCATAGCCTTAGAAAAAGAATGAAATTCTATTATCAAGAATTCTTTATTCCAAACACATTAAAGACTTTCTATTAATGGAACTGTCATGGAGGAAGTAACATATAACATCTGTATGCCATAAAAGAGAAAAAGAATTTTTCTTTAAATTGTGATACTCTAATTCTCAAATACTTTTGAAAGATTTGTGAAAGACCTTGAATTTAACAAAAATATAGCAGAAGAATTATTTCTGATTACATGCTTCTCTTGCTTTTTAATAGGGTTTAAATTGAATCACTGATCTATAATATTCATTTTGAAAATTATTTCACAAAAAACTAAGAAGATTAAATAGTTGATGCTTTTAACTATGGTCTTTAGGGACAGCCAAATGATATTAAAGCCTTTTCTTCATTGTTTTTTGTTCTAAATAATCTCTATTAGGATGATTATTGCTAATATTTGAATTAACCAAAGAAGCAATTAATTCTATTCATATTAAATTAGAATGAATTAAAACTATAAGAAATTTTCATTTAAAATTTTACATAACAATTACATGATGTCTCCTTCACTAAGAAAAGTATCTTTGGCTGTGGATTTAAGTGTAATTTTTATTTATTTATTTATTTTTAAAGATTTTATTTATTTATTTGACAGAGAGAGAGATCACAAGTAAGCAGAGAGGCAGGCAGAGAGAAAGGGGGAAGCAGGCTCCCCGCTGAGCAGAGATCCTGATGCAGGCCTCAATCCCAGGACCCCGAGATCATGACCTGAGCTGAAGGCAGAGGCTTAACCCACTGAGCCACCCAGACACCCTAAGTGTAATTTTTAAAGTGAGCTACAGGGCGCCTGGGTGGCTCAGTGGGTTAAAGCCTCTGCTTTCGGCCCAGGTCATGATCTCAGGGTCCTGGGATCGAGGCCCGCATCGGGCTCTCTGCTCAGCAGGGAGCCTGCTTCCCCCTCTCTCTCTGCCTGCCTCTCTGCCTCCTTGTGATCTCTCTCCCTCTGTGAAATAAATAAATAAAATCTTTAAAAAAAAAATAAATAAAAAAAATAAAGTGAGCTACATTCCCAATTAACTTTTCATCTATTTTATTTGTCTTGGGGAGATTTAATTTTTGGTATGTAATAACTTGGGCAGTGAAATATGTTTCAGGATTTATCATTTCTTAAGAAAAAATGGCAAATGCAATAATCCCAAGATTTCTGGTCCAGGTTTAAGGGTAATAAAGATACTAGAAATAAGTAGAACAGAGAATTTCCACTTTCAAATAATTTTCCCTTCATGGTGTCAAACAGTTTAGGAATAGAACATACTACCCAAATTCTTTACCTCACACATGATTAGGATTAGAATTCAATAAGTAGTCACTGAGAAATTAGTGCTACACTGGTACTGTGAACAACGTAAAAATAGAGATTGTGACTGAACTAAGAAATAGCCTTTTCAAGAGAGGAAAAACATGCAAATAAAAAACAGAAGTCAACAGTAAGAAAGACTGCAGAATTATGGCTGACTATATAATTAGAGACTGACATTTCCATAGAATGTAGTGATCAGGACATATAGGGTCTCCATGAAGCTGAGAAGTCCAAGTTAGGTCATATTTAGAGTCTGAGTATCTCTTGTAGGTCTAGTTCCAATGTCTGTCTGCTATTAGACCTACTACTAGAAAAACGACTACTTTTAACTTGAAGGTCAGTAACACAGAAAATGGAAATATCCTTATAAATCAGCTTATCCAACTTTCATTCTTTTCTGATTTACTGAACATGAGCCAAATAAATAAGAATCACATATTATAGAATGGTTTACAATTCAGATTCATGTATAAAATTTTAAGGTCCTGTGGCAATATACACAGAGCTGAGTCCCAATCCAAACCCTATATTTTGAGGATGTGATCAATGTGCCACTTATAGAAACAAAATCACTAATCAAACAGCAGATTAAGCAACACTATATACATAGCATTATATGTGATAACAAATATAAGCCACAGTCCCTTAAGGACATTATGAATTTGTTATCGAGAACAGAAGTAATTAGTGTCATAAAACTAATCATAGCAGGAGTTAAGAGAAGGGCAAGGTCAGGTTGAGTTTAAGATTCCTTTTTTTTTTTTTTTAAAGATTTTATTTATTCATTTGACACAGAGAGAGAGATTACAAGTAGGCAGAGGCAGGCAGAGAGAGGAGAGAGGAGGAAGCAGGCTCCCCACTGAGCAGAGAGCCCGATGTGGGCCTCGATCCCAGGACCCTGGGATCATGACCTGAGCCGAAGGCAGCGGCTTTAACCCACTGAGCCACCCAGGTGCCCNGGAGGAAGCAGGCTCCCTGCTGAGCAGAGAGCCCGATGTGGGCCTCGATCCCAGGACCCTGGGATCATGACCTGAGCCGAAGGCAGCGGCTTTAACCCACTGAGCCACCCAGGCGCCCGAGTTTAAGATTCCTTGTAGCTTTTTTCCATGAGCACATAAATGTAGACTGCCTTATCAGGTAAGACATTTATTAAAGAAAGCTTTTTAGTCATCATTCCTTGTGTGTGTGTGTGTGTGTGTGTGTGTGTGTGTGTGTGTGCATGCGCGCGCGCGCGCGCGTGCACAGAAAAGGCCAGATTTGGTGAAGAATGTTAGTGGGTCATGTGAGTTGAATACTAACAGTCACTTGGAACCAATCAACAGTATTTAGTGTGTACTTACTATGTGTGAGACAACTTGCTATTTTAACAGCCATCTTTATGCTCTACATTGACCATAGTGAGGGAACAAGTCATGGGAATTCTGCTTTAGTCATGACAACCTTGAAGTTATCGTCAAACTTCAAGGAAGATATTGTTACAAACTCATGAATGATTTTTTTTCTTGTCATTGAGATTTTCATTTTGTACTTAATGAAAGAGGTCTTTCACACTTGGATTTTTGTCATATGTCTTATGCATTCAAGAAAAACAAAGAGAACTTAAGTGAAAGAAATTGGTTAAGATATTTCTAAGGTAAAGACAACCACATCACATTGTCACTGGCCCTCAGCAATTGTGAGACCATCCTGATTTCAAAGATGCTAAACTATGAAGAAAAAAAAAGGATAAACAACAACAAGTAACATGCATCCACGTACACACCATCTTGCATAGGAAACAGAACAGGTTCCAACATCATTAAAGCTCCTTGTATACACCTCCCTTGTCACACTTTCTTCTCTCCACACAAAATAACTGCCACCCTCGAATTTTGTATTCACCATTCCCTTGTTTTTCTCTACAGTTCTACCTAATATATTCCCCAAAACATATATACATTGTTAAGTCATGTTTTCCAACACAGCTTGGCTCTGAGAAGTCCTACCAAACTCTGTTTGGGCCAGCATTGTCATCCCAGCTTATATGGCCCTGGGAAAAGTGTTCAAAGTAGCATCTATTAATTTCTGAGGAAATACTGTTCTGAGGAATTCACCTGGGAAACACTGGCATGTCAAATGTGGAAGGAATTGCTGAGAGGAAAGGGTGGATAGGCAGATTGAAGCCAGATTGTAGAAAAGCCTGAATGGTACATGAGGGAATTTGGATTTTATCCTGATGGCGTCAGAGCCATCTGGTCTGTTTTAAAGGACATGGCATGATCTGACCTGTGCTTCAGGAGAATTCCTCTGGCACCAGGAAGATGGATTAGTGTGGAGGGAGACTGGAGGTAGGAAAACTAATTAGAAGACAAATAGCCATGGCCCCGTGAAAGGTGATAAGGGTATGAGCTAGCAGTTGGAAAAGATATAAATGGGTAGAGGAGGGACAGCTATAGTGACAGAAGTTGGTAAAGATCAGGGGTGAGGAGATGAAGGCCTAAGAGACAATTCAGAGGATTTGAGCTTAGGTGACAAAAAAAAACCCCAAACAACAACAAAAAAAAACTGGTACCTTTAGAAAAAAAAATGTCAGGAAGAAAAACTTCTAAATATTTTTAGAAAAAAAATATTATTTACTTTGGACGTAGAACAAGATACGACAATCCAATCATTTAATAATTTTAAGTATCAACCATCATGGCTGACTAAGATGTCGCTTATTTGTTTCTCCCCCAACAACAAAAATTTGGTATCACTCACAGACAAAAGTGCCTCCATGGAAGTTGCGGAATCCAGCACCATATGCCAATGCACTCAGGAGTCTCATCCATCCGTGCATCAGATAATAAGCATAGAGATTCAGCCCTGGCTATGGACCCTGCAGTGGCCCATGAACCAGCTCGAGCCCTTCTCAGCTGCGGTCTGGAGCCCCTGGACAATACTTTCTTAGACAAGAGATCTTCTGTGGAAGTCCATATTTCCAGCAGAGAAGTTCCAGCCCACCAATGGAGCAAAATTATGAGTCTGGACACACTGGAGAGAGAGCAGTTTGTAAAGAGTGGAGGTGACCAACACTTAAAATGTGAAGACAGCAGTGCAAGATTTCAAGGAAAATGGTGGTGATGGTTATAAAACAATATGAAAGTACTTAAAACCACTGAATTGTACACCACAAATAGTTAAAAGAGCAAATTTTAAATGTGTTTCACCTCAATAAAAAAAATTGGAAAAAAACCACAAATGCATGCCTGTTTCCTCCCTCTACCTTCCTTTCCTCCCCTCCCCTCCCTTCTCTTCCCTGTCCTCCCTCTCTTCCTCACTCCCCGCTTTCCTTCCTTGTGGGAATGAAGCAAAAAGAAAACCAAGCCTGGGATCTTTCTAAGCACAGGACCCTGTGTGATTGTACGTATGGGTGGTGCAACTAGGAAGACAACCTTGCCAGCATGCTTTCAGAGTATCTCCTCACAAAATATTTTATCCATTAGAGGAAAGAAAAAAAGTAAATTTACCTTGGAGAAACTAGGCAGCTGACACTATCTTAACCACATAATTAAAGTTAATACCACAGGTAACAAGATAAATTGACACTGTGTGCCACCTGATAGGACCTAATGAGAAGAACACAGGGCCACTTCTGGGGTATTTCAGTCAAAGACGCAAAACCTGAGTCTAATTATGGGAAAACACTGGACAAACCTAAACCTAGGGAAGCATATAAGATGGACTTGTATATTTAAAAAGACAAGGCTGTGACAGTGAAAGAAAACTGAGGAATTGCTCTCATTTTGAAGGAGATTCAGGAGACATAATATGGGTATAACATGTGATCCTGCATTGGCATGTTTTACCATAAGGTTGTTATTGAGATGGTAGATGAAACTTGAGTGCCTGGGCAAAGAGAATGTGGGAATTATTTTGTTCCATTCTTTCAGTAAGACTTTTCTGTGAGTTTGGAATTATTTCAAAAGAAAAAGAAAAAAGGAAATTTACAGTGACAAAATTAAACAAACAAACAAACAAACAAGTACTCCTGTCTTTGGGTTTCCCAAAAAAGCAGAACCAGTGCAGTTACCTGGGTGCAGTATTCACTGGGAGGTGACACCAGATGGCTATTATGAAAAAGACAAGAGATAACAAGTGTTGGTGAGGATGTGGGGAGAAGGAACCCTTGTGCACTGCTGGTGGGATTGTAAGTTGGTGCAGCCACTATGGAAATGGTATTGAGTTTTCTTAAATAATTAAAAATAGAATTAACATATTATATAGCAATCCCATTTCTGGGTATATTTGCAAAAGAAATGAAATCAGGATCTTGAAGAGATATGTGCATTCCCATGTTCACTGCAGCATTATTCACAGTAGCCCAGAATATGGAAACTACTTACATGTCTGTATATGAATGTATAAAGAAAATATGATATATATGCACAATAGAATATTATTCAGCCATGAGAAAGAAGGAACTCCTGTCATTTGCAACACATGGATGAACCTTGAGGGCACTATGCTAAGTGATATAGGTCAAGTGCTAAGTGATGAAAGACAAATGCTATATCATATCACTTATCTAAAAAATGCACAGAAACAGAGACTAGAATGATGTTTACAAGGAACAGGGGGGAATGGGGAGAAGTTGGTCAAAGGGTACAAACTTCTAATTATAAGATGAATAAGTTCTGGGGATGTAATACATAGCATGGTGCTTATAGTTAACAGTACTACAGTATACACTTGAAAGTTACGAAGAGAACAGATCGTAAATGTTCTCATTACAAAAAATAAATGGCAATTACTTTAGGTAATAGAGGTGCTAACTAACGCTACTGTGATGACCATTTTGCAATGTATGTGTTGTACAATATACTGTGCATTTTAAATTTACTCACTATTATGTTTCCATTATATCTTGATAAAACTGGAAGAAATAATTTTACATATCTACTAGATTCCAGGAAATGTATTAGGTACTGAACATACAATTATGAAAAAGACAAAGCCCCTGTTGTAGAGTAAGGAATAAGAGGCAAAATTAACCACAAGTGATTTAGAATCAAGTTCAAATAATAATTTAGAAATAAGGATCTTTTTAAAAAAGATTTTATTTAAATTTATTTGAGAGAGAGAGAGACAGAGATGGAGACAGCACAAGTGGGGAGGAGAGGGAGAAGCAGGCTCCCCACTGAGCAGGGAGCCTGATGCAGGGTCGGATCCCAGGACCCTGGGATTATGATCTGAGCCAAAGGCAGACACTTAACCAACTGAGCCATCCAGGTGGCCCAGAAATAAGTATCTTTAGCAAGGTGATGAAAATGAGACTAGTACTTAAAAAAAAAAGTCTTGCATGCACACATTACACAAATGTAAAATCAGTGAAGAAAAAAATAGGTGAGTGTAATAAACATGAATGTCCACAAGATACAACAGGAAGCAAATGTATCTGTTTCTTTGCTTAATTCGAACAAAGATGGGCAATTAGAAGACAAAATGAGATAGTGAGTTTCTACTCTTGGGAGAAAACCAATAAGCAGTAGGATTATCACCAAGAAATGACAGCACAGGGGCCTAACAAAGGGACTTAGGATCCCAAATCACTCCCCATATCACAAAGGTAATATAAAGAAATAAACTTGCCTAACAGGGTCCCAGGGAAAATAGTACTACCCTCCCTGGAGGTCAGAGCTACAAGACCAGGAACAAAATGTAGAATACTTTCTTCAGTTTGCATAAATATGCAAATCTAAGCAGGAATATTTAAGAACTTCTGGGGTACATATGGTGATGTCCTGGAGTTAGCATGTACCAGTTCATGAGAGCCTATGGCTAAATTTTCAGGAATTTTGCAAGCCACAGTTTTTTAAAAATGCACATTATTAAACAATAAATTATATAAGCTTAAAATTAAGTTTCATTTCTAAAGAAGAGCAATAAATATTTAAAATTTATCACTTTCAAATTATAAATTTTACTATTATCCTGTGCTCTCGAGGTTTTCACGCCTACTCTTACGTGATAAGAGATATAATATGATAATGATGTATGATAGTGATGTGTGACTGCACATATCTGCCCAACTCCATGTTCAGTGACATCATGTTGGTAGCTCGGAATTGGTCAAGGTGGGAGTATGTACAACATAGGAATTGGCAAATGCTACGAATCAGACTTGGTTTCTTGTTTTGTTGTGTGTCCATACTTAAAAATGTAATTAGGTAGAGTGAGCTGGAGAAGTCAAATAATTAGCACGAAGTTACAGCACAAGTAAGGACCATGTTTTGATCTTGGGCAGTTTTTCTCCACACTCATGGAACTTAGCCAGATTTTGTCCTGATAGAATCACACAAGCCTGAGAGAGGATCAGCCTTACGTTTGGGTAAGCAAGGAGGCTAATTCTAATAGGACCTGAGAATCTGGTGTTCTATGAGTCTCCAAACATAGCCCCATGTCTCTTCAACCACATTCACCCGTCCCCCACCTGTCTGTTCACCATTGTTTACCATCAGTGTTATTCCAGGTAACTGCTGTTGTCTTACAGATTTTAAATGGACTCATAGCAGGGCAGGGGTCAGGGTCTGGGGTGTGGGTGGACATTTCTCTGCGAGGGAAGAATCTCCTCAGACCTCTTTTCACTAAGCAGCTTCACATGAATCCATGTATTACTTCCTTTTTTAAAAGCTGCAAAGACTGACTCTAAGGTTTTAAACTGTAAGGAAATACATTCATGAGTGAAAGTGAGGTTGCTAGGAGTGGGAGAGGGGGGTGCAAATGCACCAACTCAGAGTTATAGGTCTTAGATGGCTGATGAAGGGAGCCAGGCCCCTTCGGAGGAGTCACTGATGGAACTCCTGAAGAAAACGGACAAGGAATGAAATAGGGAAGTAGAAATGGTGTGGCGCCAACACTCAGCCTTGCAAACCTTACAGTTTTAATTGGGGCAAAAAGATCATAAGATGCTCCCAGGCTGAGGCCTTCTGGTTTCGGGTGGGTAGAACCTTCTACCAGCATGCAGAGGGTCCATATTCCTTAATCTGGCTTCTGGAGCCCTGGCTTTTATACTCTCTCTTTGATCATTTTTAAAAAAATTTTCCCCTAATTTTTGTCTTCGATCTAATTAACCTATTTCCCCACCAACAAGACAAGACTCTCTAAGGGCCAGCATATTCATATATTTAAGATGTGTCAACTATTAGTAAAAGTTCAGTCAATACATGTATAGGCTATCAATGACTATTTTGATGGCATGAGTAGATTTTTTAAAAATTCATTTGACTTGCTTGGATAATCATCTGACCAAACTTTTTGTTTGTTTTAATACCAGGTAGGCATATTCAAATAATATTACCAAGTATCTCTTATCTGCTTTTCTTCTTTTTTCAGATTGAATTGTCCTGATATCTTTAACTTCTATGCCTAGAAAGTATATTTTGGTGTCTCACTTATTTTCTTTGCATTCCTGTGAACTTACTCACAATATGCACATCCTTCATTTTGGGGACATAGAACTTTAGGCAAATCTATATGATGCAAAATTCCGATATAATACAAAGGCCCAAAATCAGATATTTCCAAACACATGTACTCTGGGTATGTGTGTATGCACACGTGTATATATGTATGTTTACACAGATATATTTGACATTGTAGACATAGGGCATCTGGTATTTTCATCCAGATGTTTCACATTATGTAGTTACTATAATCCAGCCAGCCTACGTGCTGTAGGTCACTTTTTTTTTCTTTTTTGTTCATTGATGGGTGTAACATGCAGATAATCAAAAGATTTGTTGCAATCATGACAGAGTACATCTATCATTTCTCCTTGATCTACTATATTAGATTAGCTTAAAAGGATTTGGTTTTAAGTAGGACACATTAGTCATTGTCCACTAAGTACCTTCTTGTCTTCAAGTTATTTGCAAATTGATTATATCAGGGTTTCTGCCAATATTTTCTTAAGTATCCAAGTGAAGGTTACTTGTCTGTTCTGCTTGTTATATGACTCGTGACTTCATTTAGTCCTCTACTGGTGACAGATTTTCCTGTTAACACTTCAAGATAAAACCTTTAGGGAACCTGCCATATGAATAAAAAGAATGCATTTAAACCAAGGTTGGTGGAGTTGTTGCTATTATTAGAGCTCTACATATGAAATTCTGCCAGTATTTCAAATGCATACTGAATGCTTAAAATTACCATTGCCATTCTTAGTTGTGTATTTAATATCAGACTTAGCAAGCAAGATTGTGACAGATTCTCAGTTTAGCACTTTTTACAACCACAAAACATGATGGACTTTGCAGGTTTTTTTTAAGTGACCATGACCTAGAAGGACCAAAAAGTGGAAAATTATAATAATTTCTAAAATTTTTCACTTTACATATGGATTAAATTATGTATTAAAAAGTCATGTCATTTCATGAGTGGTGTGATTGATATACAATAATATATTATCTTTTAAGATAAATGTCTGCATTTAAAAACTAAGTTAATTTTACATAGTGATTTATCTGGAAGAAAGTATGGTATAAAAGGAATAGGAATGGACTTAGGCATCCCATAGACCTGGTTTGAGTTTCAGCTGGCCCACTTACAAGCTGTGTGACCTTCGACAAGTAACATAAGCTCTTGAAACCTCAATTTCTTCACCAATAAGTGAGGGTGGTATTACTTATCTCATCAATTTGTAATGAGCTTAAAAGATATAACATATTTAAGTTCACAGTTTCTGACACATAGTAACTGGTAAGCAAATATTAGGGTTCTAAAGATTCATAGGTTTATTCTGAAGAGGGATAAGAACTATGATGGGAAAATCTGCCAAACCATTTTGAACAATGGCTTGCTCATTTCATTAGCACAGAGTCAATGTGTAGCATGTGATTCACCTTTATGCGGTTTCTGGGACATAGTCATGTCCAGTTTGATGAAGTCAGATTAATACTGTATTATTGGTGTTAATCAGTTTTGGCAGAACTACCCATACAGGACAGTTATACTACGTACATGACCTCTAAGATTACTTTTAGGTATGGCTTGAACAGTATCAGATCATGGGCACAAATACAAAACTGGCATAGGCGCTAACCAAATGACAAAACTCATAAATTAATATCATTCACTACATTCCAGTTCTCTTTAGAGTGACACATTGCTAAGAATTACACCAGCAACCCCTCAAATGAAAGCTAGGACCCTTACCTACCCTACTCATCTTAAAAAGTAAGCCTTAACACTCTCTGAGACTTTTATCAGGAGATTATAGGGTTTTTCCTGATCCTAAAGATGGCCATTATCATCAACATGTGAATAAATATATCAAGGCCCATGAAGGCAGGGCCCTTGAATATACTGATCACCAATATATCTCTAGCACTCAGCGAAAAAAATGTTATACACAGTAGTCTATCAAAAGGTATTTGTTGAATGAATAAATGAATTAATTTTAAATTAGGCAAATTATTGAATGATCAACCAGCCTGTCAAGTGATTGAGCTGTAAAGTTTTGATAGCTTCCTGTTGGTTTAATTCTTATGGTTTCTAAATATTTCTCCAAATGTCTGTATAAAATGTCTTGCCTTGCTAAGCAGTCTAGTGAACATGACTGCATCTTTCAATAATATGATAGATAATTGCAGTCTCAGGATTATCATGCTAAATCCATTTTCATCTTTCAGCTGCAGGTACAGAAGTAGGAAGTACAGGAGCTTGGATGAAGGAAGTATGGTCCTGAAATATAAATTTTAGATTTTCACTAAAATAAAGATCTATCATTGAGAAATGTTTTTATCACCTGTATCTTTTTCTAAAATCCACATGGAAAAAAATATCAATATTTCTAGGTTTCTGCCATAAGGCATCTGAATAATTTTTGCTATAATGAAGATCCTACTATCATTCAATAGGTGAGTAAAGTTTCTTCTGTTCCAGAAACTGTTTGTGAGCACCTACTGAATACTAGGCAGATAAATGTGCTTGAGAAAGAGACTCATAGACATGTAACCTCACTTCAATATATTACAAAAATAACTCTCTACTGCAAAATATAATTACAAGATACTGTGTTCAACTAGAGGTAATTACTCTAGTTGTAGTTACTATATAGTATATAAGTATATACTTATGTAGTATATAAGGACTTCTCAGAAAAGGCATTATGTGAGATAAATTTTGAAGAATGAGTAAGAATTCACCAAGTTCACCAAGACCATGTTGTAATACTCCAAGGAGCAGCACAATCACGTTATATATAAATGGTGATCCCTGAGTTTGTGCTCCTGGGAAACTCCTTTGTATACCCATTTGGATGTCTTCAGATGCAAGTAAACAGAACGTTACAGAAAGTGGCTTAATTAATAGAAAGTTTTAGGGGTGCCTGGGTGGCTCAGTCAGTTAAACAGCTGTCTTTGGCTCAGGTCCTGATCCTGGGGTCCTGTAATCAAGACCCACAGTGTCGGGCTCCTTGCTCAGCAGGGAGTCTTCTTCTCCCTCTCCTTCTGTCCCTCTCCGCACTCATGTTCTCTCTCTCTCTTTCAAATAAACAAATGAAATCTTTAAAAAAAATTAATAGGAGGTTTTATTTTCTCAAAATCTAAAAGAAGTGGTCCTAAGGTGGTTCAGGTACATGGCTATTTCAGTCAAGATCTTCCATGATTTCACTCTGTTGCAGCCAGCGTGTGGGCTTCTGTCCTTGGGCTTACCACCAGATGGTCTTAAGAGGGTTTCTAAAGTTCCAAAATACAGGAAGAAAATGGAGCAGATGAGAACACCCTCTTTGAATGCATCTTTTTAATTTTACTTTTTAAAGGGAAAAAAATTCTTCGCAGATGTCATCCAGATGTTACTCTTAACACCTCACAGGCCAGAACTTACAAATCACTAGTATCAGGTACAAGAGAAATTGAGAATGCAAGCAAGTTAAATATTTTTTAACATCTATTGTGCAAAGCACTCTCTACCAGGAGGAAAAAAAATAAAAGGAAAGCTCTTGCATAGGTAACCCACACTGTCTCAAGGCTATTCTAAGGTGAAAGGAAATTAGGCTTTTAGTCTCCAGAACTAGACATTTTGACAAATATTAAGGTTTTCTTCCTTTCATTTTTTTTTTTAAGATTTGACCCTTTTGAGAGAGACAGAGAGAATGAGAGAGAGAGATAGCATGACAGGGGAGAGGTTAGAGGGAGAAGCAGAATCCCCACCAAGCAGGGAGCCCGAAGTGGGACTCGATCCTGGGACTCCAGGATCATGACCTGAGCCAAAGTCAGTCGCTTAATCAACTGAGCCACCTAGGCACCCCAATATTAAGTTTTCTTGTCAGTGTCTGCTAAAACTATACTTAGGTTTTAATAACTTCTAGTATTATTCTTCCCTTTCTCAAGAGTAGTATGCTTTAGCTAACCATCCTCTTTTTATTCTACCAAAATTACCTATGAGATAGGTATTATTATAATTAAAATCCATCTACGGAGAAGAAAACTGGAGCAAAGAAGGGTAAAGAAACACAGCCAGCAAGTAATTAAATAATGAATCCCAGAAATAGTCCAGGTCTCCTGACTCTGAGACCACTTTTTTTCTGTGATGTCTTACATGTTTATATTTCCTGTTATTTTTACATATTTATGTTTATATTTTCAAGTATGATATTATAGTATAACATGATAAAGGATGATATAGTATTTTAATTATATACAGTATGATACAGCTCAATACTATAACATAGCGTAATAATCTCTGCCATATTTCAAACTATTATGTCCCAAGATAGACTAATCAGCTTCATAGAAATTATTCACTATAGGATTAGAGGTAGTTCTGTTGAATAGGGCACTCTCTGTTCCAGGAGCCCATCATCTTTCCAATACAGCCCAAGAGAAATAAAAAAGTTGGCTCTCACTCCAAAAGTAGAAGAGTTCAGGAAATGACCTGGGTATGAGGGCAACCAACCATAAGAAAGGTGATTTGAAAAGCAAGAACTCTACATTCCTTGGACCTCTTTCCCTCCTTTTGTCCTCTAGTTTGCATCTGTCCATGGGGAGTAACAAAATCACCAGCAAATCAAAAGAGCACAATGTATCAAGAGATAAGATGAACCTTTTAAAAGCCCACAAGGAGCTAAGATGTGCTTCACCCCTAGGGAAGAGACTGCATGGGCCAATTGAAAACTCTCTGAGATGGACTCTACACTCAATATCAATAGATTTAATAACTGATAGCACCAGCCACGGTCACCATGGTGAGCAAGGCTCTGGCTATAATTATAAGGTTCGGCTGGATGTATCGCAGGGAGAAATTCTTTATGAACAAAACAGGCTTGGCACCCTTATAAAGTTTGTATCCAGCATATTTCTCAGTCAGGGACAATTCAAAAGATGGTGCCTTTGAAGATAAAGTAGAAACCAGAGTAACTGGGTCATTTCATTCTGGGGTTTTCAAAAACTATCCTAAATCAGGCTAGGTTCTAAATAGTTCCCAGTGTCTATAGCTATAATTCTGGACTATGGCTGAGTATTTACTTGACCTCATTTTCCAACATAAAGAATTATCTATTAGACAAGTAAAAATAGAATTTCCCCAAAGCAAGCACACTTTGGTCAGGGCAGAACCCATTCAAGTGGAACCCTGTAGCAGAGCATCTAAAGAATGGGAAAGGTCAATGACAGAGTTTCCCCAAGATGTTATCATGTATTTTTAAAAAGAATGCGCCAAAAGAAGTGCTAGAATGTCATGTGTCTGAGTCATAAGTTGTTTAGAATGCTTTGATCATGCAGATTATTGTGCAGTTGCTCAAAAAAAGCGTTTCAGGATAGGCAGTTGAGCTTTTTGACTGAACCATATACGCTCTCAAAATTCAAAGATTATATAAAGCCTACAGATTGGTGGCAAGCCCCAGAAATAGAACAAATGGTTGATGTGGTTTTTAAAATTAAACTTCCTATTTTTGAAATAACTGTAGCTTCTTCTGCAATTGTAATAAGAGGGAGAGAGAGTACTCTTGATCTCGTTTCCTCCAGTGGTAATACCTTGCCTACCTATAGTACAAATCACAACCAACATATTAACAGTGATATGATCCTTCAACCTTGTTCAGGTTTTCCTAGTTTTAGATGCACTTGGATGTGTGTGCATATGAGAGTGTTTGTGTAGTTCCACAAAATTTTACATATGTAGATGTCCATGTATCCACCACTAATCAATATATAAAACAATTCCATCGCCACAAAGGTCCATCTTGTTGCCCTTGATGTAAAATTTTAATGACTTGTGAAGGAGAGATAAGAATTACATCATTCTTTAAATTAAGTAGGAGAGGGGTGCCTGGTGGTTTAGTCGACTTTTGATTTCTGCTCAGGTCATGATCTCAGCATCCTGAGATCGAGCCCCATGTTGGGCTCTGTGCTCAAAGCAGGAGTCTGCTTGTCCCTCTCCCTCTCCCTCTGCTCCTCCCCCAACTTGCGTGCGCTCTTTCTTTCTCTCTCAAATAAATAAATCTTAAAAAAAATCAATTAAGTGGGAGAAACAAACTAACAAAAATAATGCATTTTAACGTGTACATTTGTAAATTCCTTTCAACTTCTATTATGTTCATATTTCCCCCTGGATTATTTAAAAATACAATTAATCTGACCTTGCATAGTTTTGATATTTTTATATAGTCATATTAAGATATATATTTAGTTGTTAATCAGTTATTTCCACTATAAAATACTTGATCCATCAATTATATGCCTGGGTATTCATCACAGAGAAATGAAAATTTATGTTCTCCCAGAAACCTCAACATGCACATAGATAGCAGCTTTAGATTTAAGAGCCAAAAGCTAGAAATAACTCAAATATCCTTCAGTGCGTGAATGGATAAACAAACTATGGTACACCCATAAAATGGAGAGTGCTCAACAACAAGCAGGAATGAACACTGACATATACAACTTGAATGGATCAGCAGTATGCTGAGTGAAAAAAAAATTGATCCCATTTATAAAACAGTTCCAAAATAACAAAAATTTTGTGATGGAAAATAGATCAGTGTTGCCAGAATTTAGGACTGGGAAGAGGGTATGACTTAAAGGAATAGCACAATAGAGGTTATGGGGACAGAACAGGCATGTATTCTGATTATCGGGGAGATCACACGCATCTACATATGTAATAAATTTTGCACAATTATATATCCTTCCCAAAGTGTTTACTTGTATAAAAGGGGTGAAATCTGAATTAGGTGTGTAGTTTGGTTCACGGTACTCTACCCATGTCAATGGTATGATTGCAATAATGCCCCATGGTTACTCTAAGATCTTGTTAGTGGCAGAAGCTGACAGGAGGATACATAGGAATTCTCTGTGCTAATTTTGCAACTTCTTGTGAGTCTAAAATTATTCCAAAATAAAAAATGAAAACAAAAAATTACCTTCCCAAATTTACAGAAAAGTAAGTTAAGATTCAAACAGGCTAAATAAACTGCCCTTATAAAGAAGCCCTCATGGGCGCCTGGTGGCTCAGTGGGTTAAAGCCTTTGCCTTCGGCTCAGGTCATGATCCCAGGGTCCTGGGATCGAGGCCCACATCGGGCTCTCTGCTCGGCAGGGAGCCTGCTTCCTCCTCTCTCTTCTCTCTCTGCCTGCCTCTCTGCCTACTTGTAATCCCTCTCTCTGTGTCAAATAAATAAATAAATAAATAAATAAATAAATAAATAAATAAATAAATAAATAAAAATAAAATAAAGAAGCCCTCAAACTAGTAAAAGGCCAACCTGGAATTTAAACGGCAGCACTTCTGACTCATGTAACTATTGAAATTTAAATTGAATTTATTTTTTTTAAAGATTTTATTTTTAAGTAATCTCTACATCCCATAGTGGGGCCCAAATTCAGGACCCTGAGGTCAAGAGTTGCATGCTCCACCGACTGAGCCACCAAGCACCCCTAAATTGATTTTATTTTTTTTTCCTAAATTGACTTTAAAGAAAATTAAAAATTCAGTTCCCCAGTTGCTCTAGCAACTTTATTTCAGGCACTGAATATCTAGCTAATGGCTACCATATTAGCACAGATAGAGAATATTTCTGTTGTCTCAGAAAGTGCTAATGCACAGTGTTGCCTAAGGTAATACACAGTGACTCACTAATTTGTCTTCTTGACTTTTTCCTACCTCTCTCACACAGTCAATCATGTTATTTTAAGAGATTCAGCATTCCATGTCTCAAATGGGCCCCTGACATCTGAAATGAGGATAGCAGCACTGAGTTATTTTCAGCACAATATGCAGAATCCAACTATAGTAGAACCCTGATGTCTTTTATATAAACACATCAAATTTTATGATTATGCCATTAACACCATGTTATGTTTAATATGGTTAAGACATGCAATAGGCAGGAGCACCTTTTTAGGAGCACCTCCTGAAATGTCTACATCCTAGTCCCCAAAACCTGTGACTTTTAAAGTCCATGGAAAAGGGGGGGGGAAAGTAGCAGATAGAATTAAAGTTGGCTGATCAGCTGACCTTGGATGGGTAAATTACTTTGGATTATCCAGGTGAGTCCAGTGGAATCGCAAGGTCCTTAAAAATGGAAGAAGGAGGGAGAAGAGTCAGTGTGAGAGTAAGACCCGACAGGCTATTGGTGACTTGACAGGAAGATGGAAGGGGAACCACATGCCCAAGGAACGCAGGCAGCCTCTAAAAGCTAGAAAAGACAAGAAAACCAATTCTTCTATATTAATGGATGTAACTCTTGCTTAGTTACTTAATTCTATTTCCTTTTTTTTTTTTTTTTTTTTTTGGTAGCTGTGGAGAAGGAGATTTTAAAAGAATTAGTGGTACTTTGATTCTTAGGAGTTCTTGTATGAAGACACCGAGGCCTCACATTGGCCCGTTGGCCTAGAACTGCACAGGAGGGAATGGCGGGTCTGTGGAGGAGGAGAGCAGACCTTGAGCTAAGTCTCCATGCACAGAGTTGTTAATGCAGCATGGTTGTTTGCCTGAAAATGACACTGAAGTTCTCAGCACCGAGGATAAAATTAGCTAATCTATTTTGCTTCATGAAAAGGACAAGGAAATGATATAATCTTTAAGAACAGTGGAAGAGTATGCACACTGCTACTTAAAATAGCAATAAGACAATTGTTCTATTGTGTCAAATTACTGAGATTTTATATGTTATCAGATGAGATTGTATTTTTCATTTTGGTATTTTTAAAAAATTCAATGTGCTTCCTTCCCTACCCCCCAAAGGTCAATAAAATATTGAATGTTAGTATCAAAATAGAAAAGTGGATCTAATACATTTGAAATGGGAGGAAATTTGCTGGGATGTGTGCTAAAATACATTCTAGAGTTCTCATGTGACGCACCAAAAAATTATGATTTAATGAGGGCTAAGAAACTACCTCAAAACTTGCCCAAAACTTTCACTCTTCTGTGCCTACCTGAAATTTCCACATTATTTGCTCATTTTGTTTGAGGCTTTAATGGCCAGTGTTAAAGTGAAAAAAATATATATATGTATGTACATACATACGTATGTAGACAATTTCTTCATGTTTTCAGGAAACCTATTCTTTTTTAAATTTTTTATTAACATATAATGTATTATTTGTTGCAGTACAGGTCTGTGAATCATCAGTCTTACACAATTCACAGCACTCACCATAGCACGTACCCTCCTCAATGTCCATCACCCAGACACCCCAGCGCTCCCTCCCCCCTCCCCTCCAGCAACCCTCAGAAAACCTATTCTTAATGTACCTTCAAAGAGCTCTGAACTTCCTGTGTCTGCTCTCGGAGCCCCTGAGATCCACTGTATGTCACCTATTCAGAGCCAAGGATCTAGCTGCCTACCACACACCTCAAACTCAACATGTGTCAAACTCAGCCATTTAATGCTTCTCCACCCCAACCCTGTCCTCCCATTTTTCCTGACCCATCCACTCAAGCTGGAAATCTCAGTTATCCAGAGAAGCCCTACCTTCCCTCCCACCTCTTCCAGCTCATCGCCAAATCCTCACAGTTCCTCCTCCTCTATCTATCTCTCTGGCCCACACATTCCCTTCCATATCCAATTCTGGAGCCTTCATCATCTCATTGGTTCACACCTAAACTCTAATCAGTATCGCCTAACCTATCTAGTCGATGAAAAGGATTTATTACCACAGGATTTATGGAAAGGATTTATAATCAATATTTCATTTAAAAATATTTTACATCCCTGTTACCTGAAAATCACTGTGGGAAGGAATACCCCTTGTTATCGAGAAGTTTAAAATGAAGAGGTTAACAACAGTAATGTATAACAATCACAAAAATAACTATACTTATCATTTACTGAGTATCTCCTATATTCTTTTTTAAAGATTTTTTTTTTTTTTTTATTCATTTGGCACAGAGAGAGAGAGATTACAAGTAGGCAGAGAGGCAGGCAGAGAGAGAGGAGAGAGGAGAAAGCAGGCTCCCTGCTGAGCAGAGAGCCCGATGTGGGCCTCGATCCCAGGACCCTGGGATCATGACCTGAGCCGAAGGCAGCGGCTTTAACCCACTGAGCCACCCAGGCGCCCAGTATCTCCTATATTCTTGATATTAGTTCCAGATGCTTTCCATGCATTGTCTCTAATAATCATAACACTCTTATAAGGAAGGAATTATGCTCATTTTATAGATGAGAAAATGGAGGCTCAGCAATGTTACTAATTTGCCAGGATCTTGCAATCTTAAGTAGAGCATAAACCAGAATTTATTTTTTTTTAAGATTTTATCTATCTATTTGAAAGAGAGAGAGCAAGGGAGAGAAACACAAGCGGGGAGGAGGAGAAGAGGGAGAGGGAGAAGCAGACTCCCCACTGGGCAGGGAGCCCAACAGAGGGCAATCCCAGGACCCCAGGATCATGACCTGAGCCAAAGGTAGACACTTAACCAACTGAGCCGCCCAGGTACTCTAAACCTGAGATTCTTAAGGGCAGAGGCTTTAATTCAACTTTTCATTTTCTATTAATATCAGAATAAAAGAATTTCAGAGAAAATAGAAGCTGGCTTTGTAAATAATCATAAAAAGTCTAAGTCAGAGGAAAACCATATCCTTAGGGTATTTATACTCCTTAAACAACTTCTATACCAAGGCCTCAGGTTTTTTCCTATTTTTTGGTGGACTTCTTTTCTCCCTGATATGTCTTTGTCCTATAATTTCTAGTTCCTCTTATGAAGAGAAGAGTTAATAAGAATTGCTCCATGGAAATGTTGAGAGACTTAATAAAAAAATGCTTGTGGGTTGACTATCACAAAGCCTGACAAATAGTAGACCCTCTATAAGAAGTAGTCAATACAGCATAATAGCTAAGAGAGTGGGCTTTGTAATCAGCTTCTTGCTACTACTTTACAAACTGTGTGACCTTGGCTAAATCACTCAACCTCTCTGAAACTTGCCTCCTCCCATGTAAAATGTGGTTAATAATATAATAGTCATTCCATTGAGTTACAATGGAATTGAATTTGGATAATGCATGTAAAGCACTCAGCCTAATTTAGTAAGGACTCAATAAATACTAGCTTTCAGCTGTTATCTCACCCTCCTCCCCAGAAAAGCACTTTCAAAAAATGTGTTACAGTGAAAAAAGAAATCAATGTCTGATTTTAATCCAATGCATTTATAAACACACCAATCTGTTTTGCCAGAAGCTCACTGGCTCATCATCTGAACAGAAAGATATCGAATCATGGGATTTAGGAACTCAGAGAGAATCTTATCTGAAATCCAGCTCGATCTGGCCAAGTTTAGAAATGAAATGGAGGTTCATAAAAGGAAAATTGACTTCCCAAGATTGTAAAGCTTGTTTAACATAGAACCAACAGTAAAATCTAGATCTCTAAGCTTATAATATCATGCTCTTTCAACTACTAAGAAATGTACACCTTTCTAAAAGTCAGTTCAGCACCATCTCATAAATTAGAAATACTAAAATGAATCACTAGTCATATTGTTCCAAAGTATTTGACTATATTAAGTAAACTATAGCTAAGTTTAAAATTCAAGTAAAAGCAAATTTATATGCTCCTGGGTATATGTTCATATTTCTTAAAAAACAACATAAAATATGAATACTCTTATGAATTAAAATTTGTAATGTTAAATGAATTCTTTTAAATCACTCATTAAATTCAGAAATCAAATGACACTGATTAAAGTAAGGATTATCAACAAAAACTTGGGAAAATAAAATGAGTATTTTAAAACCCTAAATCACATATGTTTTCTGCCCTTGGGAAGACTCCCATTTCCTGATGGGGTAGATCACAAAGGAGCTTCACTACATATAGTCTTCAACTATATCACCTTAAAGCTAATAGTTTTAAATGTGAAACAAATGTGAGTCACACAATGAATATCCTCATTCATTGGATAACTATCAATTCAGCACTTTCCTTTATTCCAGTAATGGTGGTAGGAGCTGGAGCCATAATGGTAAAATAAGGCATGGTCCTCATCCTCCAGAATCTTAGAAGATAATAGGAGAACAAGACAAGAGATTAAGAAACTAAAATCCAGGATAATGGACATCAATAGCTAACATTTAGGATAACTGATATCAATGGCTAATATTTATTCAACACATATTAGGTGGCAGGTATTATTCTAAGCACTTCCAACTTTCAGGCTGTTTCACAAAACCCTGTGAGATGGCTGCTGCTATTAGCCTCATTTTCTAAGTCAGGAATCTGAAGCCAAGAACTTATTAGAAAGCAGGGGAATTAGGATTCAAGTCACCATTTGCTGCATCCAAGCCTTGCCTGTTAACAATAAGGACTACTGCCTAAATGATAGATGGAGAATATAGTGTGCCAAAGATGAGGGGCTGAACCCATTCATGGGGGATAAGGGATCAGGACTCCTAGAAAACGTATGTACAGTGAGACTTGACAGGCATTGTGCCTTATCAAAGAAGGATAAGAAAGACCTTCCAGATGGACAAACCAGTATAAGAGGAACCGCTTTCCCACTGATATGAAAATTACCCTAAAAACATGACTGTCAAGTCCCTTCATGCCATGGCCTAGACCCATCTCTAAACACTACTCTTAGGCTTCAACTACAATTTAACATTTTTCAGTTGCTTCAAAGAACCAAGTTTACCTTCCCTGCTGGGCCTCTCAGCATGCTATTCCTCTGTCAAGATTAGAACTCTGCTCCTAGGTAATGCTTAGTCATTCTGCAGGTCTCATCATAGATACTGTTTTCTCTGGGAAGTCATCCAAGTGCTCTGTCCAGGCCCTTCTCAAATTGTACTTAGGGTCTCTACCATTCATGCCTATGGTCCCCTGCATTTCTGTCATGACAGCAGTAAGCAGACTGTGAATCCACAGTCAAACATCTACCTTCTCTATGATACTGAAAACTCCATTTGGCAAGGTCGGCTTTACTCATCACTGTAATCCCAGAGCCTGGCACAATGCCAAGCATACAGTAGGCACTCAATAATTATTTGTAGAATGAGTTAAAAGACCTAAATTTGTAGAGTAATATCCCCATCTTGTGGCCTTTTGGAAGACTCTGAAAAAGTCATGATAAGTTGCTGTGTTTTCAATACCAAAAGGCACTGGCAATCCTTGCTCCATACACTGAAGGAAATGAAAGTAAAAGTGATAGACCACCTGTAAAGTCAATGTTTCCTACCTTTAGCTGATACAGGCAGAAGAAACATTTGGAGGGGAATAAACCTGAAAGTACAATCGTATACAGCAGTGAAAGTAAACTCAAATCAGACAAGCCAGTTCCTTTATCTGCTTCCATTTTTGAAGCGAAAGATTTTATTCAGGTTTGCCTGAATAATATAATATTATTATATTATTATTGACTCATCATAACTAGAACATAATTTTTCTATGAATGGTCCAGAAGTGGGTGGTGGCACATAAATTAAAGCAATGACCAAAATAGGGTGCTTTGAAAATGTGTATTCATCCCCAAAATAATAATCTAAAATTCTAGAATCTTGGATGATTTTAAGGGAAATGAGGCTTAAAGGAAGACTTGTTCTAATTAAAATGAATAAAAAATTGAAAGATATGAGGAACTTGAGGGGCAGGATGGGGGGTTAAGGGGGGTAGGGAGGGAAAAATGATGAAACAAGATGGGATCGGGAAAGAGACAAACCATAAGAGACTCTCAATCTCATGAAACAAACTGAGGGTTACTAGGGGGTGGGAGGGTAGGAATAGGGTGGATGGGTGATGGACATTGGGGAGGGTTTGTGTGATGGTGAGTGCTGTGAAAGGTGAAAGACTGATGATTCACAGACCTGTACCCCTGGGGCAAATTAAAAAAAAATCCATCTTGAAGAGAAAAAAAAAATTGAAAGACTTTGACTTCCCCCAAATAATTACCAGTAGCACTTCTTGCAGGACTTCCTGTGCACCATAAACTGGATTTACATGGATTATTCTACTTACTTTTGCAAATTCCCCAGTCCTGTAAATAGACACTGTTGTTAATCCCAACTAAAAGAGGAGGAGACCAAGCAAAGGGGGGCTAAGGAACTGTTTAAAGTCCCTCTTGAGTAAATGTGGACCTGAGATGCAAGTTGCCCAAGTAGAGAGCTCTTGCTTCTGTGGTCCTTTGCAAACGTGAAAGTTAAACCCCTCCTTTCTGTCAGTTTGTCACCATAAAACCTTCTTTTGAAGATGTGTTAAATTTATGACCTCACTTCCTTTCAGACAATCTGTGGATTTTTTTTAGTCTTTTCACTTAATACAGATTTCTGGCATAAAAATAAGCCACAGCAAAGTCAAAACCATACTGAATTTGGCATTGAAATACACAGGCTTCAGAATACTGAGATTTTCCAGTTTGTCAAAGGTCACTTAATCTCCTTCAAAGTTTCCTAATCTATAAAATGAGAGAAACATCGATTTCACCAAGTTTTTGAGAGAGTTTATATTTTAAGAGGCCTGGGACATGGCGGGTGCTCAAATATTTTTTGGTTCTAATGGGATGATTGTCCTTGGATTCCACAATAACCAAATTGGCATTGGCCCCTCCCACACAAGAAGCCTGGATATAAGGAGTAGGTCACTCAGACATTGGATTGATGGAAGGAACTCTGACTATTTTCAAACATTCTTGAAGGCCCTAGCAGAGTGCAGCAAAATATTTTCCCTAAACTTGGTCTTCTAAGTACACCGTATCTGGCACATTTCTGACTATGGGTCTACATTTGTTTAGCTCAACTTTAAAAGTTAAGTGACTCTTTAAGTCATCATCAAATGTAGAAGAAGCAAATAAGCCCAAATGAAAACATTCTTCATGTATTTTTCATGCAGAAGCAATCAACCCATGATGAGGTTCATTCATTCAACACTTGGCAAACATTTATTGAGTACCTACTATATTTGTTTTTAATAAAATATAATGCCAGGTGTTCAGAATATTTGAAGACTGGTAAAGTTCATATAAATTGCAAATATTTTTATTCCCTCTCCAATCATTCTCCAAGAAAGGAATTCAGAGAGTGACAAGCTTAATCTGTCTGTGAAAAAGCACAGAAATGACAGAACTCTCCAAGGTGACAAACTTCCCTTGCTAATGAGGTCTCCTCCTCTCCCACAGTCTCCTCACTACATTACCTTTGGTAACAGGCACCTCCCTGCTCTGAAACAGCCACTTATATAATATGTTTAGGATTAAGAATAAGTTTTCTTTACCACACACTCTGTCCATTGGCACAGCCCAAGGACATGAAGTCAAACAAACAGATATTAGGCAAATGTTCTCTTATCTCTTGCCATAGAGATAAAAGAAAACAATGTGATTGAAAGAACAAATGAAGCCACCTGTTCTGAATTTTAACCCCAAAAATTAGGAACCTAAGGACTTTGAACACTGCTCTAAGCACTGAGTGCCATTCATTGTCACTTGGTACGGACAGCTATGCCTTAAGAACCAATGCTAATTCAACAAAGCTCTTAACTTTCCCCTTCTTTACTAATCTATAAAGTAGGGGCGATATTGGCCTTTCACTCATCTGTGGATCAGGGAAATGGAAAGAGGCAAAAGTGCTGTGTCAATTGAAGAAAACCACCCCAGTGTTTTTTTTCCATGAGTTTTACGGTACAGTTTTGACCGTAGAAATCTCTTATGCCTTCTATATTGTTTGGTGTCAGAAGACAGGAGAGGGAATAATGAGAGGTAGGATGGAGTACAGGAAGAATATTGCCTCCCAAAGATGTCCACATCCTAATCTCTGCAATCTGTAAATATGGCCCCTTATATGATAAAATGGACTTTAGAGGTATGACCAAATTAAGCATCATACAAGACATACGCTAGGAGATTAACCATCACAGTGCAGAAAGGTCTGATCTTTGTGATACTCTTAAAGGCCAGATGATAATGAAATCCTTTTCTCTATCTCTCTGCTTTACTCTTTAGATCTGAAACATTCACCAAATTAAGCACAGAAACAGATTTTTCCTCAGAGCCTCTAGTAACACCCAGCCAGTGAAACTGGTTTTGGACTTCTGACCTAGAAGAGCAAGATAATACATGTGTGCTGTTTTAAGCCATTGTGTTTATGGTAAAAATGAAATGGATATAAGTGGGAAATGAATACAAGTGGGAAGCTATGTTCTCTAGTAAAAAGAACAAAGGACTGAGGGTCATAAAGGCTTTGGCTCTGGTTTTAAGTTTGGCACTACTAGCCATGGGACCTTAAATGAGTCACATTATCTCTCAGGACTTTATTCATACCGCACAGGGCTTAACTCTGGCTAAAGCTTTGGTCCCTTCTAGCCCTGAGAGTCTATGCTGGGCACAATGCTCTTAACCACTTAACAGCCTCCTCATCCTCAGATGATATTCCAAAATTTACTTTACAGTTCCCCTGCCATGCCACCTCAAATGACGCTATAGCCAGATCACAAATTCGACATTAACACTAAAGATACAGTGCCATACAAAATTTATGTCTAAATCCTGGAATGTATTTGCCTAGCACACAAGCTTTTTTTAAACACAAGGAGCTTGCCTTAGGTAGTTTTATTTTGGAGAAGGAGCTTCTTAGTTCTGGCCAAACATATGGTCTGGCAGTTCCACTACGCCCACTGAGTGTTTATCTTCTCTGCTCCTGTGCAGTAATTTTAATGAAAATCCTGTACCAGACCTCACCCCAGGTGGTGAGCCAGCCCCACCTGTCTCTTCCTGACAGACTGTTAAACATGGATGCCTTCCAGCAAACTGAAAGTTATTATTTTGCCTCCCCAACCTTTCTGCTTTTGCTCCAGGTAGCTGTTGCACAGAGTAGTATATTTAGAAACATGATGTCAGCTATTTCTTATCTTGCCATCTTTGAAATGTCCTGTGTCGTGGAATTTCCAACAAAATAGATTCCTCTTTGCAGCACTCCCCATTCTAAACACACAAAAGAAAATTAAATAGATTAAAGGAATTCCATTATTTTATCTGTGTTTCATCTTCTTCAGAATAAATAAGCCCACTCAGGCACTTGGTGCTGGAAGTAAGCTAAGGAGGATAGCCAGGTGTTGCTTTGCCCTTCACTGGCCCTGTACAAAGGATTTTATTTATTTATTTATTTATTTTGGTCTTAAACTGACCTGTTAATTGCTTTTAATCAGACAGATCCTATGAGAACATTTTCACCAAAAATGAAAACAGAAACAAAAGTATTCTGAGTATGTGTTTAAGAATCAGATTCTAGGTACTTAGCAATTCTGAGAGTTCATGAGAGCACTCACTGCATTTTGTCAACTTAACAAAGAATTGCTCCTGCCCTTTGTGAAGCTAGCAAACATAAGGATAAGAGAGACTTAGATTTTTATATTTCTTTCTCTTGGACTTTAAGAGGGGCAGGCTTTCTATACTGACTATCTTGAGGAATCTGGAGCCTCTGAAAGCTTGAATAATAATATGGGGGCCTTTTAGAATGTGGCATTAAAAAGGTTATAAAAATTATTTAGGATATTAACATACAAGACATACGCTAGGAGATTAACCATCACAGTGCAGAAAGGTCTGATCTTTGTGATACTCTTAAAGGCCAGATGATAATGAAATCCTTTTCTCTATCTCTCTGCTTTACTCTTTAGATCTGAAACATTCACTTCACCTTCTCCTGCCCCTGCAGGCCTGTTCCATCCAGCAGTGGAACTAGATGAAGATGAGAAGGGCAAATAAATCACACTGGAGACACAAAGGCAGAACTTTGCAGGCACAAAGCACAAAAGAAATTCAACAATATCTTTCTTTGTAGATAAACATTTATCTTCCTGTGAAGGGTGTAATTTTCTATTAGTGGAAATTATTCCACTTTATCTATTTTTTACTTTGTTATGCAAAAAAGTAGATGAGTAAAAAGAACAACAATCATACAAAATAAAAAAATCTGCAGTGTTTTTCACATAGCCCTTGATTTTTTGTGGCTCACTGTCCCTAGATAGAAATCAAATGTTATCCATGAATCACTCTTGTAAAGGTCAAGGCTCTTGGTTGCAAGCAATGGAGACCAAATACCACTAACGTAATGAAGCAGTAAGGCATTTATTAAAAGAATATTGTGTTGCTAACTCAATCAACAGGAAGTCTGGAGAGCCCAGGCTGAGAAAATGGGCAGGGCCAGAGTACAGTGAACAGCAGGGAACCAGGAACATTCTGTCAGGATGCCACCACCAGTTACTACCACCACCAACAGCTCAATGTTGCCACCACCAGACACTTCAGTCCTTTCCTCTAGAATTTTGACACTAACCACTGCCATTGCTGAGCTCCATGAAATCACCAAGCTAGCACCAGGAAGTATTTTTCACTAGCTCTGTTTGTAATTTTTTATCACTATCCTAGAAATGCTAGAATATTCAAGCCTAGGTTATGGAGGCATACCCCAGCACCAAGGGCCAGGGAAGAGTGTCTGGCCCTTTTAACTTCTGTATTGGAAGGTGAGGCTTCCCTTCCACCAAGGTTCACATTTGGGAGTATTTCCCATAAATACAAGGGTGTTTGGATCCTGGGTAGCCAAGCAATAGCAGATGTCCAGCACAGTCCAGTACTCTTCTTACCTGATTTCTACATACAGTCCTCACTCAAAAATACTCCTGCTTCATAATGTTCCTCAATCAAGACATTTTCAGCCCCTCCCAACAAAGGAAGGCAACCTTCAGCCTTACTAGTTACTGCTTCTAGATCAAATCTAAGATTTCTTTTTCCTCCATTTCTGTTGAATGCTTGCTTAATATTCTGTAGTGTATGACCTGAAATGTAATTAGTCAACAAAACTTATTTAGAAACGGTATACGAAAGAGGTAGGAAAGAAAAAGAAAATCAGTGAAAATACACAAATCTATACATACATGACATGGCAAGGAAGAAAACAGTGGTCATGGGATGGAGTTGATAGAATTTCTCTATCGCACATTTTGTTTGTCCTTCATCCGCAGCCAGCATTGTAACTGCTATGGGGTCTTTAGCCACATGGATGACACAAACCTTTCCCAACTGGGGGATCTTAGTTCTGTTGATTAGCCTAGAAGGGGCTACTGTAGGGTTTCAGTACCTTGTTTTGCTTGATAGAGTGATAATAGGATGTTGCCCATGGAATTAATTACCTGTACTCATCTCCATCTTTTTTGAATAAATGAAACTATATTTCTTCTCAACAGTTAGAATCCATCACCCCAGTTACCACCATGATCCTCCTTTTCCTCTGTTTTCCCAGAAGCTTGAGTGGTCTGAAATTGTTAATGTTAGCTTCTAGTTCAGTTGAAAATTATTGTGATACCCTTGGGAAGAAGTATTTCTCTTGGGGACTTAAAATTACTAAACTAATAGAACCAGAGTCACAAGGACAGAAAGCAAGTTCTATAAATGGGTCATTAGCCGTGCTAGGTAGAGGACCCACCCCACTTCCAGTTCATTATTCTTGGACATGCACATTCTGGCTATGGGAGAAAGAGCACCATATTTCAGCTGTCAGTTCGGAACACATTCTGAATTTTGTAAGATATTATCCAACTTCACTAGGCATTGGCACTAAAATGAGTATTGCATAGTCCGTTGCACCATTCCATAAAGCTAACTGCTTCTAGAGATAAAGATATAAATTTAGTGAATTCCATGGACATCAACCATTTCCTTGTTTCCCATGCAGTAGCTTAACTTCCACTTGGCCCTTCCTACCATATAGTCCTTACTTCATGAATCAGAAAACTAATGAAGAATATAGGTCAGGATACCTATTCTGACTGTATGTAATGTGTATACTTATCTTTACATAAATTTATATAAACACATATATACATCTAAACTTATAGGAACTAGGTAAATAACCATCCATAGAAACCCACTGAACCCATGGTGAGGTAGATCCGTGTCAAAACTCTAATTATTATGTTCTTTTTTAAAACCCCCACTTTACCTGGTAGACCTCAGTGGAATTTGGGGTCATCAGAAATTAGCCTGAGTTAGAACCACTGTGAAATCTTTCCCAGAATAACTGGGTATTTCTCTTTCTCCAGGATCTATTTACCATGGTAAATGGCTATAGGGTCTTTAAGGAACTACTAGTGCCTAAAGTATATAGATAGAGCACACATTCATGACTTTCTAGTATATCCTTTCAGAGGGGTTCCAGACCCACCTTCATTCAAGGGGCTCCAGGTCTGTGATGTGGCTCAGGGCTGGGCACTGGGTCAGGAGTACTACTCTATCATAAAAGCTCACTGGGCCCCTTTTCATCACACCTACAGATATTTTTGTTTTTTGATTTTTGTTTTTTTAATACATCAAGAAGGACAGCAGAGAATTTTAATTAGGTAATCCAGGGTCAATTAACCACCTCCAAAATCTATATGGGTCACACTCTTCTAGTCAGCCATTATCCCAGCTGCCTTTCAAAGTAACTACACCACTTTGGCTCTGTCAATAAACACCATTATTTGACCTAAGCATCCAGGTGCTTCCCATCCCCACTGAGTTTGTGAGTCCAATTTCCTGCAGCACTTCCCACTGCTATTGAGGCCTATAGAAAAGAACCCCTGAACTACTTCTCAAAGGTGCTCACCTCATCCTTGTATTACTCAAGACCTTGTTGAAGACAAGAGACCTCTGGGAGAGCATAGCTATCAAGTGAGTCACACTTGATTAATACAATAAGGAATCCTGTCTTTGTAGATACAGGCTACATTGCACTGAGTATTTTCTGACAGATCAAGTTTCTTTACTCCAGAGCTCTATGAAACCCAGTTTTCATTCAACTAGCCAAGTCAACATTGAAAACTACTTCTGGCTGCTTGGTCCAGCACACAGTATCCAGAATCTCTGGGGCCTGTGTCTGCATTGATAAATTGAGTCTGATCTCTAATTATGTTCTTCCTTCCTTGATACAGCTTCCCCAGAAGTCATTCCCCTGCAGATTTTGCTGACATGAATTAGCAAACATATTTAATTCTTTTCTTACATCACCTTGTCCTTCCATGTTTGCCTTTGGAATTTCCAAAGCACCCACTCCACCACCACCCACATTCAAAACACACACCCTGGTTTCAAGTCCGGAGACATCACTAGGGTGAGTGAGTGCAAGAGAGTAAGTACTTCTTCCAGGTCAACTCCCTTAAGTGAAGGCACTATGAAATAAAGTGGCCTAACTCTCTGAAATTCAACAATGCTTATAGAAATATTTTTGCATATTTTTACTGATTTTTCAGGTGTTCTGAATGGAGAGTACTACTCTGGACAGCAAAAGCACCATATTCTTGGAAAACTCTCCTGCAACATTTGATGATAGTAATCATTCTCCTGTTCGGAAATCCTCCTCCTTCTCTGTTTCTATGTCATTTCATTTTCCTATTTTTTTCTTTCTCCTTCAGTTTCTGACCATACCTCACTACTCTAGGTTTATCTTTTATCTTCTCTAACTCCACTCTTCTTTTCCCACAGTTCCAACTACAATCAGTTATTTTTTTTTCATCCATAGCTATATGCCTGGGTTTTATCTCTATTCTGAACTCTACTCCCACATTTCCAACTGTGTGACAGACACCCCAAAGTTGCCACTGCAACATAATACCCCTAAGACTGAACTCCCCTTCTTCTTACAAAACAAGTTCACCATCATCTGAGTTAGGGTCTAGGAATCATTGAGTTGTTCTCCCTCATTCACATGTCCCATCTATGCCAGTTCCTTTCAAATATTTCTGTAGTCTCCAGAATCCATACCATTTCCTTGGTTATATCATTTTCTACTAAACAATTTTCAAAGGGTTCCCACTGCCTTGAAGAAAAAAATCTATGTATATAAAAAAGGTCAGGCTATCAGGAATCTACTCAGTCTTTTTTCACTCTCTAAGTAGATCTCCAGTTTACCCCCTTGAACTCCCACCATACTTCCCAAAGTAATCTCGAGTGTCTACTATTTCTCATACGCACCTTTTGTGAATTCACTTCATTATCTCTGGTCTTGCTATTCCCTCCATCTTGCCACTTCTAACCCTCCCCTCTCAGCTGGATTAGGTAAAGAACCCCAAAACTGGAAGATATATATAACAGAACCAGAGGGAGAGGATGTGACAGTGATGTGATGTCTTTAAGAGGGTATCCTGTGCTGAGCCATCTCTTTTCCTGAAGAAGTTACAGGGATGAGGAGGGGTGAAAATTACAAAAACCTCTGGATACACATTTGGAAGATACAGAACAAAGGGAATCTGTGCCCTATGCCCAGGAGAACCCTGAAAATTGGCAAGATCCCAGTGTCCCTAACCTCAGCATACATGGGAGAATAGGGTAGACATAGCAGTGGGTTGGGAAATCCAGAATAAGAATATTGCATGGTCTCATAGAGGGCCTGGGTGCATATTCAGTGTCAAACAAGAGAATGAATGATTTCCTTACACCAAACAGCATTTCAGAGCAACAACTAGGAAGGAAGAGGTGACAGCACTGACTGACAGCTCCTCAGTGGCTGAGAGCATTCCTATGTTTGGAAAGGAAAACACAGGAATTACCTGGGTGAAATAACCCAAGGTCAACAGGAATGAGAGCATCTCAGCTGATGTCAGAGGGGTCAGGGGCAAAGATCCACACAGCATATGGCCCTTTTCAATGCCTGAATATCATAAAGCCACTCTGCCTTCTCTCAGCCCCCCTCTTTTTCCATGGACACAGCCATGGGCTGTGGGGGGAGGGGTGCTCAATGGATGAAGATGTAATGTCTGCTACCTAGCAGAGTGAGGACTCTGAACAGAAATTAAACTCACTTACAATAAGGTAAAAATGATCATTTCTGAGCCACCTGATATTGTGTTTGAGATCCATATTGGCATATGTGTATTATGTATATATGTATGTGTATATTCATTTTTTCTTTCATCCATAAATCATCAATGCATGTCTTAGTCATTTGGCTACTACAGTGAAATATCACAGACTAGGTGGCTTATACACAATAGAAATTTATTTCCCACAGTTCCAAAGACGAGGGAGTCCAAGATCAAGGTGCCAACAGATGTGGTGTCTGGTGAACTCACTTCCTGCTTCATAGGAACAGGACAGTTTTTTCACTGTGTCTTCACATGCAAAAAGAGCAAGGGAGCTCTCTAAGGTCTCTTCTAGGGAATAAATTCATTCCTGAGGGCTCCATCCTCATGACCTAATCACCACCCCACCTCCAAAGACTATCACACTGGTAGTTAGCTTTCAACATATGAATTTTGGGGGGACACAAATATTTAGTCTATAACAATGTGATTTAAATACTATGACAAAAAAATAATCTGTCAGTGAGAGGAGTTTGATTATAGAACATCATTCTAAATACTTCTAGATACAAAATCAAAATCAATTAACTGACAAAACAAACCAAAGTTCTCTGTGGGAAACACTATCCTGAAGGACCTCCAGGAAGTCATTTTCTAAACTTTCCTGAAAACTCAAGTAGGAGTTTATTATAAATAATAGAATCTGACAGCACTGGGAGGCAATTTACAAATTCCATTCTATGATGAAATCGTGCAGCTGGAAACTTGAGGAATGGACTAAATAAAATGACCTTTGAGGTGACTTCAAAACAGCAACCCTCATTATATTTCTGGATCCTAATTTTCCTACTTCCTATATAATTTCAGGACATTTAAATTGCCAATTGCAAGAAGAGATCAGATCAAAATACTTAGAAATTTAAGACACAACTATAGAAAATGCCTATCAAAATATGTACATCGATATATATGCATATATAGAGAGAGAGTAGTAGTAAAAATACATAAATATACAATACATAACTACTTTTTTAACCTTTTATAGCTTGCCTCATTTTTTAAGTATTTTGCTATGCATGCATGTGTATATATATGAATCAGTGGAAGACATACTGATTTATATAAAATCACTGTCAAAATACCTTATTGATGTAGAAAACCAGCAGAAAATATAGGAACACATCTAATTATAAAAGATGGAAACTATAAATGGAAAAAAATACATAAAGACATTGAAGCTGAATCAAGTCAAGGGAAGTCTCTAAGCTCTTCTTTCAAGAATAATTGTTAACTAGATTTCATTGAAATTATACTTCACAACATGTTAATTCTCTGTCCCTTAGGGATTCCATTTTGCATAGAACTTAAATAAACTGCCTGAGAAAATTTTGCTGAGATTGGATTTAATTACCAGACCTAATTCTTCAGTAATAGAAATTCAGCCAAATAACTGGGAGAAAATGCTGACTGAATAGAGACCTGAGTGACCTAGCTAACTGAAAGGGAACAACATTTTTGATTAATTGAAAGGACAAACACTTTATCTTAAAATATCTAAAGATGAGAGGTGTAGAACTAAATAAATCTACAACACTGTTTGATAGCACTTTTTCAATAACCCTGTCGAGTACCTTTTCATATGATAATATATGAAATACCAAGAGGCATATTTTTGCAGGCACCTTTCTACACCAAAAGCTTAAATTTAATGTTTTTTAGAGTCTCCTGAATAGGCATTTCTACTACTCATAAAAACAATTTCTTACATTTTCAGGATTAGTTTTATGGCAAAGGTCACCAGTTATAATTGGATATAGTACTTTTGTATGGCACAGTTAGAACTGGCAGACTGTTAAGTGAAAAATCATTTTTGGATCTTCTAAGTCGAGTTGTGTGTGTCTTTACAAGATGAATGGCCTCTATAGCAATGAACTGCAATGATTCTACATGTTATTTCAAACATGAAAATGTCATAATTCTTCCCTTTTCAGAGCCATCCTGCAATTGGCAACAATTAGTATGCTTGTTAAAAAAAAGAGAGGACTTTATCGTTATTAATAACTCGATTCCACATTAGAATCAAGTTTTTATCACTGCTCTAACAAATCTTGAAATTAACATGCAGCCTTTAACTAGTATGTTTTGCTTGTATGTTAATACATTTTTAAATATTATATGATCTGTTCAGATATGTTTCTTAAGTAATAAGAGAGGAAAAAAAGATTTGGCTACTTTAAGAAGTCACTGTAGGACTTGTGTGAAAATGAGATATCACTAACCAGGAGGAAGTTATTTAAAGGGACATAAAATGGTTGTTGCCAAAGTAACCTCCCTCTGGAGGAAAATCATGACTGCAGACAGAAGATCATGCTGCAGACAGAAACATAACACATCTGATTTTTCTCTCTTCTCTCCTTGTTTTAGTCTAGAGGGAAAGAACAAGGAGCTTATCCTCAGAGCCGCCTGAAACACATACGGAGTCTAGTGTCACTTTAAGAAGCTGAGGGATAAGCAGAAACACATCCAGAGACCAGCAAGCAGAGGGACAAGGCGTCTGAAAGTCACAAGCTGAATGTTTGCAGCAATGGGGAATGTCTAGTTTAGAGTGGGGACAGTTAGGGAGAAATACAATAACTAATTCAAACTCTGGAGGTTATTGTTTTTTTTTTAATTCAAATTATTCAAACTAAAACCAAAAACAGTTCACTCATTTCTTCCCCTGCCCCACCCAGCCCCGCTTCTGGAAACTACCAATCTGTTCTTTGAATCTATGCGCTTGGTTTGGTTAAAAAAAAAAAAAATGGTTTTTTAGATTGCACATATAAGAGAAATCATATGGTATTTGTCTTTATCTGTCTGACTTATTTCACTTAGCATAATGCCCTTGAGGTCAATCCATGTGTCACAAATGGCTAGAGTTCCATTTTTTTATGGCAAGATAATATTCCATTGTATGTAGATACCATAATTTCTTGCTCTATAATGTAGAATATGTCTTTTAATATGTCCGTGCAGTGACAGAGAACAAGATCCACCCACATGTGAGCAAGCACCTGAAGGCAGCAACCTGCCCCAACTGTAAACCATGGACTTCTCTCCTCCTCCTGCATATTATTATTCCCTTGACTTCCTTGTGGGGAACTTTGCCACTTTAGGTTTCTCCCGTGGGTCTTTCCACTTTTTAAAAAATACTTATAACATACTCAGATAAAATTAAGTCTTATCTGTCCATATATAAAGGATGCTATTTGCCTGGCCTGTCTATAGGAAACTTTATTATTTATTTCAAACTGGAAAAAATATATATATAATACATATATCATATACATAATATATAAACACAAATTTAATTCATATTCCTTAGATGGAAAAATTAGAATATGTAGAAAATAGAAATTACCCATAGTCCTGCTACCCAATCACTGCTAAAATTATGCTCTTTTTCCTCATGACTTTTCTGAGTACTTTTATAAAGTTCTGATGTTTGTACAGTCACTTTTATAAACAGTTCTCTTCACTCATTAAAATGAAGATTTTTATATTAAAAATACTTCAAAATATTCAATGATTTTTATACCTCTCCATTATAATGTTATTTAGCTATTTTATCATTTGGGGGCATTAGAGTGATTATCAACTGTCTCTATTATAAATATGTTGGGTTAATCTGTTAATAACCCATCTGTTGGGTTTTTTTTTCCTCAAAATTCTCATTTTGCTCCATGACCTCTCTTTTGGGCATTTAGGCCTTGCCTCAGAGAAAGGACAGAGGGCAAGTGAAAAGAGTTCACACTCAGCTTCTGAATTTTAAAGCAGACTTCTGAAATTTGCAACAAAGATGAAGAAAAAGGTTATTTTTGAGCCCCGAAAGCCTGGCTTTCAAGCATCAAATAAAATCATGATGTTATTGGTGGCATTGGTACCACACACAATAAACTTGAAAGCATGTGAGATTGGCTAAAGCAATTTAGAAGGGATAAAAACATACAAGAGAAAAGAGAAATGAGAGGAGAACCGTGGAGTTAGATGGTGTGAGTCTTTGAAAAGAGATCCTGCCCTCTGACCATCATCACCAGGGCCAAAACTCTTGGGAGAGGGTGTGGGGCAAAGAATACCAGATAGGTTTGGGGCTCTGAGTGAAGAGAAGACCAGTGCCCCACTTCCTGACTAGAGACTAGGCAAGAGGAAAACCTTACATAGAGCTCTACCTCAGCAAGATGACAGTAGGTAGAGATGATGCCTTGGGAATGTCTATAGGGAGGTAGGTGTCTGACAAAGCTCCACAGTTTCCTCTGGCCCCATTATGGAATAGAAGTTAAGCTTAATTTTTGCCAGTGCCCCCTTGAGAGGCATGGGGCTGTTAAAAGAGAGCTCACACGTTCATCACATCCCCTGGGTTGGGCCATTTCAATGGCTGAAGGGTGTACTAATGGACTATAGCAACTAAAGACCAATGGGAACCCAGGTGCCTCAGTAGATGCCACAGTGGAAAAGTCAAAGAGCCCAAGGATCAGTTAGAATAGTGCATCTCACCAGATGTCAGCTCGGGCAGAGAGCAGCCCAGGTGGACTCTCTTCTTCATGTCTTGATGTATTGTAACTTCCTCACAATTGAGATGCAAAATCAGAAAAGGGAACCCCGGATTTACTGAGAAAACCATAATTTGACTAAGCCTATCCTGAATTGCCTAAGGTTAAATATCCAAGTAGAACAAGGGGCTCAATATCAATGTTAATTTCAGTTGGATAAAAATTATTGCATTTTTGCATACCCAAATCTGCCACCTCTACATAATCAACACACTTAACCATTCATCGCTTTGCAGCAGTAAGAACTTGAATGCTTTTTCATCTGGGTTTAGTCATTCACCTTTATATTCATTTATTCCTTCAATGAACTTTTTGCACACCCATTTTCCAGGCACTATACTAGACATTAAGGTTGGAGCAGGGAACAAAACAGATGTAGCTCCTCTCTCTTTTCACTGACTTCCAGTTAGGAAAACTGGCAATAGGTAAGTTATTATAACAAAATAATATGGTCATTTTGACAAGGGAGGGGTCCTAACCTAGCTTTCTAGGCAAAGCATCAGTGATACAGAACCCCAAAGAATTAGTAGACACAAGACAGAGAAGAGTATCTTCATTTCCTTTGGAAGAAAACAGCTTAACAAAAATGTCAGGAGTCAGAGAAGAATGATATGGCCATACATTACCAAGAATGCACTTAACATTTGAGGATGTATGTTGTGTGTTTTATAAATGGAGTTTCAGGACCATGATGCTATAGTTTAAAGAAAAAGGTAAGACTAACATCTAGAATTAGAAAAATAAATTCTGTCAAAAATATATTCTCTGTATTTGATAGCCTATCACTTTTATTTCCACTTAAATCAGTAAATAGATACCTCATTTTTCCATGACTGGAACAGAGACAGATTATTGTCTACCTCAATATTTATTTTCTATCTTTTATCTGATTTTAAAAAAGGATTTTTCTCAATACATTCATATGCTCAACTTTTCTCCAATTTCAGATATGACCAGGGAAATAAATTCTGGTCATCCAGATGTAAGCAAAAGTATATGAGGTACCTGCAGGAAATCTTCTTAAGTTTCCTTCTTTCTGCTGTCATCCTAGAATGCAAGCATGATGTCTGGATCTCCAGCTGCCATCTTGAAACATGAGGACAAAATTCGCACTCTAGGGTTTGTAGAGTGAAGAGTGAGAAGGATCTTGGTTACCAATGGTTTTGTAAAAGTAACCAGACTTGCTTCCCAAATTGATTTTACATGCGAGAAATAAACTTCTCTCATGTTTAAGCCATGTTATTATTTATCAGGGATATCAAATATATAGCAAAGCCTAATCCTACCTAATATAGTGTGGTAAAGAGCTGACTTAGGATAACTGAGAAATATTCTACATCTATGCCAAAGGGCCAAAACAATAATCAGAAAACTATAAAGCTCAAAAGAAATATAGAGGTCATTTGGTCTAACTGCTTCATTTTATTAACCCATATCACTCTCTGTGTTGAGACTGTTCATCTTCTGCACTGGTAAGATAATGTCTAAGTTTCCTGAATGGTATGATCTAGTCCTTTCTACTTGCTACCCTTACCTCCTAACATAGAAATTATGCTAAGAGAGGAAAGGAAAGGAAAGGGAAAGGGAAAGAAATTATGCTTGGGAATTATCAACTATTTTTAGCATCCTAACATAATATGTATGTCATAACCCCATGTGTTTATTATGTACTATTCTCTCCATCAAAAATACACTTCCCCTGATTTGCCATTTTGCTCAAAAATTTCCTTCTCTATGAAAGCTGCCTACCTTTTAACAGGCAGGCTGATCACTTCCTCCTTTGTTATCTTTATGGTATATATATTTTTCTAAATTATACATAAGCATGTAAATAGTTACCATCTAATGAGATATTGTTTATTCTGTATTATCAGGGCCCAACACAATAAATAAAGTGCTGAATAACTATTTGCTGAATTGACTGGCATTTCAAATTAGAAAATTAAAAACTTTGAAAAACTAATCAAACTAGGTTGTAACAGAGCAAGGAGACCCAAGATTTATATCAGGGGCAAAACAAAACAGAAAAGATAAGCCAAAACATCACTTTCATATCTAATAGAGGTCAAGTTGGAGGGCGTGACTTAGATGTTGACACTAACATTGAACTCCAGAATCAGTCAGACTTACTGGACTAGTAAGGTAGCACTGGAACGGGGAGGGCTCCTATGTGTCCTAACAGAGAGAAATGCATGTTTACTTCTGAAAGGAGGAAAATGGGAGCTGAGCTGAGCATGCCCTACTAACTGGATTCAGAGGCTAAGAATCTTGGCAGAGGCAAAGTGATTAACAGTGTAGAGGGAAGCAGAGGGTTGGAACAAATAGAGCGCCTTTCATAAGAACAAAGCATCAGGAGTGGGGAAGAGGTGAACCTGGCTCACATCTCCCAGCTTTTCATTCTCTTAATTCACTGGATTTAAGCATGAAGGCTTTGGTCAGCAAGAGTTTTGGCTTGCTCCCTCAGGAGAACTTTGCCTCCAACCTTCATGAGACCATGCTCTACACCAATATCTGCTCTTTGGGGTTTTCTCCTGGGTCCAGTGGCAAAGCTGAAGCTTTTAAGTGTTTAAATATTTAAATGTTGTCCCCAGAAGAATCTGCAATGGGTCAGAACAATACATTCAATATATCAACTTTGAAGGGCACCTGGGTGGCTCAGTTGGTTGAGCATCTGCCTTCAGCTCAGATCATGATCCCAGGGTCCTGGGATGGAGCCCTGCACCAGGATCCCTGATCAATGCTTAGCGGGGAATCTACTTCTCCATCTCCCTCTGCCCCTCCCCCTGTGTGTACACTCTCTCTCTCTCTCCCTCTCTCTCTCTCTCCAATAAATAAAATCTTTAAAAAATTTAAATATACATATATATGTGTATATATATACACATATGTGTGTATATATACACACACACACACATATATATATATCAACTTTGAGTCCAGTCCAATCCACGCTAAAAATGTATTTCCTATTCTATTTTCTGTCTAAAATTATGTCCAGGCATGCTGTCCAATGTAGCATGCAGAGGTTCTGTGGATATTGAATGCTATCTTAAAGACACTTCAATAATAAAATTCCTTTAAAGAGGCGCTTCATATTTGAACACTATTTCCCTTCTATTATTAAAGTCTCAAGATTAAATTCCTTTACAAGTTGAAGTTAAAGACATTAAAACCCAAAAGAACTAAAGTCTAAAATCAAATTCTCTTGTCCTGTGTGCCAAAGTTCAAAGTGTAAAGTTTAGCTGCAAAATAAAACTCATCCCTCAATTCCTTATTCTACACAGGCTCCGCTAGAGATTTTTCTGCCTGAGTGGGGTCCCTTCACAATCTCTCCCTGGAATGGGTTTGGAGCTTCAAAAGCCTCAGAAGCTATAGTAATTCAAGTTCTGGTTTCTCAGAAGCCTCATTTCCAAAAATCCAAAGAGTTAACAGGCCACACAGAATTATCACAGGCCTTTTCCAGATCTACCTAATATAGAAAGCCATTCTCTTGCCATTAAGTCAGTTAGTGCAGGCAAACTTACATTCCCAGAGCCAGAGCTGCCAAGACCCCAAAAGTAATCCAACGGTATCTGAGAGGAAAGGAAAATATTCTTGGCCTCATTCTCAGCAGGAAGTCTGTCATTCCAGACCAACTGTCTGGATTCCATGACCTGTTTACTTAAGCCAAACCACGAAAATTCTTCCGACAAGAAGTTATTTGAGACTACACATTTAGCATTTTCATTTACATTTCTTCACATTTACATTTTGTGAAGAAAATAGATCCATCTCTGATTCCTGCCTCCTCACATAGAGAGTCATGTGAGGTATTTCTGTCTCCTTGCAAACAAATGGGCGGGGCGGGGGGGGGTGCGGCACCTCGGCAAAGCTCACTTTAGGTACTTTCTTCCACATCCAGCATATCCAGTACTTCTTAAACTCTTTCCCATTGAGTCTTGGGCCCCTAACACTACCCTGAGGACAGGCTTTGCCTGGTGACACAACTGCACCCCATCTCCTGAGAGCAGGTAATTTGGGATTGCTCTCCTGAGACCTGACCCCTAGCAAAGAGTTCTTCATTCCCGATTTGTTTTAGCTGAAGAACCATCCTCAACAGATTCCAGCGCTAAGAGATTTTGATGCTTCTGAAGCTTATGTGCTGAGGAAAAGCAATTTTAAATGTCCCAGGATCTGAGTAGCTTTTTTTTCCCCTGCTATGTCTTTTTCTGGAACACTGGGACATAGCACTTGTATTTAATTTCCCTCTGCTGTTTCTTGACAGCTTTCGGGAACCCTATTTGAGTTCCTTAACAACTTAATCTCATTCTCAAAGTGGCCCCTTTTCTTTAATCCCTGTAAGAGCTAATGCTGCTTGCTGGAACAGAGTGCCTCTCTTCTGTTTATACTTTATCTTTACTTTCTGGCCAGATGGTTATTTTTATAACTACCCTGCATTAATAATAATAGTAATAATAATAATGATGAAATCAGTAAGTTCTGGGTTTACTGTTCAAATTTTGTCTGCTTTACTCTCAACAAGATGGATAATCCCCACCTCCCTAGAAATATTCTTCCATCAGACATTTAGCCAAAGCCTGGACTTGTTCTCTGATTATCACGTCTAGATTTCTTCATGTCTTTCCTCTACTTTCCTTTAGGATCCTCACTTCATAAGCTTATTGGCTAGTCATTAAGTTCCCTCCCAAAAGTACTTTTTAGATGAGACAGAATCATAGCATATGGAGAAACAGGCATTGCCATTGCACTGAGTATTGTATAAAATTGTTGAATCATTGTACTGTACACCTGAAACTAATATAACACTGTATGTTAATTATACTTGAATTAAAAAGCACTTGGCCTATTTCATATGCATTTCCTCCCTCAATTCTGCCCAGACTTTCTGTAACCACTTGGGTAGCTGTCCCATCTTTAAGAAGTGGTTCTCCAATTGCTCTTACTGAGGGCCTCTGACTTTCAGAAATCATCTCTCAGTGACATGGCCTTTCTTGGAGGAATCACTCAAGCTTGCTTTGGATCCCAGTCACCATTTCTGATCTGGTAACAACAAAAATATCTTTCCTTCCTAAGGGCAGTTAGAATCTGGCTACTTTTTCTCCTGCTTGCGTATTTATCATTCAGGATGCCCTTTTCCCCTTTACTCTTTCTTAAATGAATAAATAAAAAATCTCTTCCTCCAGTTTAATCGGCCTATGTTCCTTTATTTTCTTAATCTTTAAGGGCTCCTGGATTTGATAGTAAAACTAAAGTACCCTTTTCAAACTATTCTGGTTTCTCCTTGTTTTCCCAAGGAAATGGGACTATTAGAGGCAAACAATTCCAAACATAGAGCATTTTTTTGTTTCCTTCTAAAACTCTACATTTGTAATAATGTCATTTAGTTGATTTTCTATCTTAAGGGGATGGCATTTTCTAATAAGGGCTCACATTCTCTTACCTGTTCATTAAATCTTTTATTTTTTAAAATATTTTATTTATTTGACAGAGAGAATGGGAAAGGGAAAAGCAGGCTTCCTGCCGAGCAGGGAGCCTGATACGGGCTAGATAGGGCTAGATCCCAGGACCCTGGAATCATGACCTGAGCCTAAGGCAGAGGCTTAACGACTGAGCCACTGAGGTGCCATGTTCATTAAATCTAATACGAATTTATGGTGAAGCCACAGTTAGAGTCTCAGATATCAAGTCAGCGTTAGAACTTCTTTCAACACAGAGCCAATCTGAGATTCTATCATGGGACGGGTAAGTCATAAAAATAGGCAGAAATGCCACATGAAGTCAAGGTCAATCCTTCCACGGTGCCCTCCTTGATCCTGAAAGAGGAGAGAATCTGGAATACCCAATTTGGTTACCTAACTAGGCTTGGTACTAAATGCATAAAGCTAGGGTCTCTCTAGTGTTCTATGATACATGCAGAATTCAGCTGCCCTTCAGTTTAAAAGTAGCAAATGTTCTTGTGTCAACCAATGTCTAAAATGCATGTAAAACTCTTCTCTACAAGGGAATCTTTGCCTCAGCTGAAGAAAAGCTAGCTTGAACAGTAAGCTACAGCAGTCTCTACCTGAAGCACCCAACACAGCTAAAGGACTGTGTTTTATTTTCTCACATAAGTTGCATAAGTCATAAATTGCAGTCACCTGCCAAGCTCAAAATATCTCATGACAGCTAGAGCTTCTTTCCCAGGCTACAGAAGTTCAAAGCCACGTGCAAAAGGGTAAAAACATGTTTGGCTTAAAATAAGATTCTATAAGCCAGGCACAAGTATCATTTCCTGAAATTTTCTCCCTCAAGGTGTTCCCTTTTATTTCTCAAGGTTCCTGGTGAGTAAACCAAATCTCTGAGAGCCCCTCCCCAATAAATAGCATCTTTATCCTACACTCAGTTTAGAACAAGCTGAGAAATACAACCAAACAGAAAAGTAAGAGGCCAAAATATCACCTGTTACTGATAGAGAACAGGCTTCAGGACATAGTTTGTTTGGTGGGGCAGTGCTGGACTTGGGTAGGCCTCTCCACATGAAGGCAGCCTGACTAGTTAAGATTTACAACTTGGCACACACAGGCTCATTCCCAACAGGGATACAATTGGAGCTAAGTCAAGTAGGCTCATGTACTCTTCTCAATGCTAACACTCAAAACACTTTCTCTCTCTAGGAGCTGGATAAATAAAGGATGAAGAGAGGCCTGGAGTTACAATAAGAGAGCCCACTTCCCAGGAAAGAAACATCAGGAATGGGGAAGAATTATTCCCAACTAACAATACAAACACAGTTAAAATCCTTGCTTATTGGTTTTTATACTGACAGTAACTTTTCTCAAGATGTTCGTGCAATTTTGGTAGTGTAACATTTTCATATTTAGTTTTCAGTTCCATCTTGCACGGCAATTTAATAAATCCTATTCGTGGATTTTCTTTTTTTTAAGATTTTATTTATTTATTTATTTGACAGAGAGAGAGAGAGAGAGAGATCACAAGTAGGCTGAGAGGCAGGTAGAGAGAGAGGAGGAAGCAGGCTCCCTGCTGAACAGGGAGCCCAATGCGGGCCTCGATCCCAGGACCCTGAGATCATGACCCGAGCCGAAGGCAGAGGCTTTAATCCACTGAGCCACCCAGGCGCCCCTATTCATGAATTTTCAATGTTTCACAATATCAACATTAATTCATTTTCATAAAATTTGATATCAGAAAGTCCATTTTAGAATTTAGTCTTCAATTCTACAATTTGGGAACATATTCATAGCTAGGTTCCTTATTTAAATGAATGGAAATTGATTTCCCATAAAATTGTAAGCCAGAGTATTCCCTGCCAAATAATTTCCCAAATTTCAACTTTAATAGGAATAAGTATACCAAAACAAAGATATGTATAATAGTATAAGAATAACTTTACGCAAAAATATTCACTGTTTAGATGTGTTGTATTATTAACTAAAGAATCCAATCTTTGCAAGGCAGGAGGGAGGAGGTATGGGAAAATTAGGAGTAAAATTTCTCTTAGATTACATAAACAAAGTAGATCCTTTTAACAATTCAAAATAATTTTTACCTAACATCTATGTAAAAACAACAGACACCTCTATTATGTACTCAACTTATCAACAAAGCACTATACATACTATCTATGGTTCAAATCTTAAGAGTGTATCTAGTTCATGATATTAATTTCTCATTCCATGAAGGGTTTTGGCTTGTTTTCACACACACAAAAAAATGATGCAATGTATAGATATAAGTTGTACATTCTTGCAACTGAATTTATTTTGGGGGGAGTTTCAAAATTAACAAGAACTATTGCAGAAGTATTTATCTTATCCCATACCTAGCCATAGTTCCTACCACCTGTACTCCTGGGGCAAATAATAATAATAATTTTTAAAAAGTGTGGTAAAAACTGTGCCAAAATGGAGAATGCATACTCTAAAAAGACTACCCTACCATTCCTCAGCCCTGATGAATTAAATTCTAGGAAGGAATACTCACCTTCTGATTTTCTAAAAAAAATTGAGAAATTCACTTTATAGGATATCTCTAATTTTAAAATATTGATAATAGAATATTTAAAAGCAATGTGTAAGCTAACACTATGTAAGCCAAATAAAATACTTTATAACTCTTGAGTTTGCAGCCAAACGTTTATATGAACCGTAATTAATACTCCTAACACAGTAGCTAAATTGATTCTGTTAAAACATAAACCTCATCATGTCACCTCTCTAAAACCCTCCCTGGCTTCCCTTTCAAAAGAAAAGAAAGAAAGGGAGGGGAGGAGAGGGGAGAGATGAGGAAAGGAGGGGAGGGGAGGAAGGGGAAAGGAAGGGAAGGAAGGAAGAAAAAAAAGAGAAAATTTCATTATGGTTTATAAGACTCTACATCATTGGTATGCCAGAGAAGACATACCAGCTCACAAAATCTATTAAATTTTAAGGAATTTTTGAGAGCTAGTTGATCTTGTGTTGGTAGCTTGAAATTAGCTTTGGCAGGGATATTTACACCAGAGAAACTGGTAAACAGTGCAAATCAGAGTTTTTTATAAATTTTTCCCCCAAGGAGCTAGCTGTTAAAACATTTAGCAGCACATCAGTATCCTATGTGACCTATTCTACTCCATGCCAACCCAAAGCACCTCTGATATCTCCTATCACTTTCCCATTTACCTAATCCACTCTGTGGGCACATTACTTCCTGCCTCAGGTCTCGCATATACTGTTTATTCTGCTTGGAATTCTCCTATCCCTGATTAACTCCCTTATTAAAGAGGCTTTTCCATGATCATCTTATGTAAAACAACGAAACAATTCCCCATATTCATAGCACATCTGACACACAGTATTTTACCTATCATCTATCATTCATCTCTGTGTAATATAATGTAAATTTCACAAGGGGACATGGTATGTATTTTGTTCTACTATATCCCCAGCAACTTAAAAAAACAAATTCCATTGCACATAGAAGGTGCTCAATAAATACTTTTCTGAACTAATGAATGGACAGAAGTTTCCAGTTAGTGGTTTGAATCTAAATATTTATATTTATATGTATCTCTTTCTTGCATAGAAATTAGTTGCTAGACCACTTATGCTGTTGAATATGAAAAGTTATATATATTATTTTAACATATAAGTATGTTTTGCTTTCTAGAAATCTGTTGTGCCATCAGAGCAAGCCTAACCATAAGTGCACACAGTCTGTCTGTTAACCTCAGTTTAGTGGCAGGTATAATTAAATACACCAAATGGTTCAAGTATGGAAGGATGAAAATAACATATATCAGAAAAAATGACCAGAACTTGACAACTGGCTGTTTTAAAATAAAGGGAGAGGTCAATTTACTCCACAGTTTTATGCCAGGAACCTAGGAGAAAACTGTAGTCCTGACAAGCAAAAAGCTAAAAGGAGTAGTTGGTTTAACAGAAAAGCTGGTGAATTGTTTTTACCATAAGCTAAAGTTACTGAAGATTATATTACGAAACATCAAATGTCTGGACATGGGAATCATTAGCATATACATCATTTATAATCCCCAAACTGAGTCGTCCCAGAGAACATAAGACAAAGATACTAAACTGGTTACTGAATAAAGAAAATTAGATGGAACCATAGGAAATTCCAACACTTGTAGAACTTGGAAAATAATCAGAAAGGATGACTCTGAGAAAAGGAATATTGGAAAAAATCTAGTTGGGAGCTGCAAAGATCAAAAGCTCAGTCCGGAACACGTTCAAGTTGAGACGCCTTTGAAGAATTTGTGAGTAAGTATCAGATAGGTGTTTAGATGTAGAAATCTGAAATTCAGAAAAAGTCTGAGCGTATACAAATGAAATCATTGACTAAGAAGTGGTGTTTGAAGCCCTAAGCTTGGATAAGGTCACTCAAGGAAGTTTTATGAACAGAAGAGTGAAAGATAAAGCCATATTCGACATGTGATAGTTCTTTAAGAATAGCCTGTAAAGTGAGGAGCCAAAGAAGTAGGTAAAAAATACAAGAGAGCATTTGTCTCAGGGAAACCATGAAAAAAAAGAGGAATTCAACAAAGAGTAACAAATATTGCTGACGTCAAATAAAAAAGAGTTCATTGGATATAGAGCAAAAACTCATTGGATGGAGAAACACACACATACCGATTTTTAGACTAGTTGGGTTTTTGAAATTATGAGAGGGAAAGACAGGTTGAAATGGGTTGAGAAGTGAGAAAATTGTGGCAGTGAGAACAGAAAACATTTTAGAAGTTTGTAAAGAGTAGTAAAAAAGGCTGAAAGATGGGGTATATGGCACTGTTTTTTGTTTTGTTTTTTTTTTTTAATAGGAGAGACGTGAATATATTTACAAACAATGGGGAGGAACTTCTGGTTTTAGTTTGGCTGACTGCTCCTATCAGGCCAACCTTCCAGTAGATAACAATGATAAACACTGAACAAAATATAAAAACCAGTTGCTGGCCAGAGAAGAAAAACAGCAGAAACTGGAAGGGAGTCAACAACTGGGATGTGGGTAGAGCACTGGCAGAGTTGCTTATTTTTTAGGGCTTTTACTAAGAGCAGGTCCTGTTCTGCATTAAGATGGGTACCTAATACCTCACAGAAACCTTAGTTTTACTGGATTGAAGAACTAGAAGGCTAGGGTAACAACAACTGCTAGAAAGGTAACAGAGACAATCTCAGAAAAGAGAGAACAAGAGAGTCTGAGCTCCAATTTTACATATACACTCTGGCTAATGCCTGAATCATTCAGAACCTCTGGTATAAATCACAATTACTCAATATTCCAAGAAGTAAGAAAACAGGACTTATGATCAAGAGAAAAGACGATGACCCACACAGACCAACCTCTTAAGGATCCATCCAGACTGTGAAATTCATAGAAAAGGAACTCAATGCAGTGAATATAACCAGGCTTTAGAATGTAAAGGAAAATACACTTACAATGAATAAAAAGAGAAAATACCAGTAGTGAAATAGATATTCTTAGTAAGAACAAAACAGAAAGTCTAGAACCAAAATACACAGGATCTTTAAAAATGCACTGGATGCTTGTAATGGGAGAATGAAGATGACAAAGGAGCTGGAGAACTCGAAGAGATTCTATAGAAATAATCCAATCTGAAAAACAAAGAGACAAAAACGTTTTAAAAAATGAAGACAGAGGGACCTATGAGACAACAGCAACAAGTCAAATACATGTGTAATTGGATTCCTGGTAAGAGAGGTGTAAGAGAATGAGCTGGAAAAAACTTTTTCATAAATTATTGGCTAAAAATAATCCAAAATTTGGTGCAAAGTATAAACTTACAGATTTAAGAAGATTAATGAACATTGAGTAAGATGATTACAAAGAAAACAACATCAGGCATCTCATAGTTAGATGCTGAAATCCAAAGTTGAAATACTTGACTAAGGACATTATGCTAAGTGATATAAGCCAGTCGCAAAAAGACAAATACTGTCTGACTCTACTTACACGAAGTACCTAAAGTAGTTAAATTCATAAAGATGAGAAGTAGAATGGTGGTTGCGAGGGGCTAAGAAGGGGGAATGAGAAGTTTTTTTATGGGTACAGAATTCCTGTTTTCCTAGATGAAAAACGTCCTGGAGATGGATAGTGGTGATGGTTGCAACAATGTGGAATGTATTTAACACCACTAAACTGTATTGTTAAAAATGGTTAAGACGGAAAACTTTATGCGTATTTACTACAATTAAAAATAATAAAACAATTTTAAAAGGAAATTCTTAAAAGCAGGAAAAGAAAACTGAAATTACACATATGAGGACAAGGACATGTATGGCCAAGGACTTACCAAAAATAATGAAGGTCAAAAGGTACGTCCTTTAAACTTCCAGTTATAAAATGAGGAAGTGCTAGGGATCTAATACACGGCATGGTGAATATAGTTAACGATGTATTGTATACTTAGAAATTGCTAAGAGAACAGACCTTAAATATTCTCACTACAAAAAAAAATGTAGATGATGGATGTGTTAACTAATCTTATCGTGGTGATCATTTAGCAATATATATGTGTATCAAGTCATCACATTATGCACTTACAGTGTTATATAACAGTTATATCTCAATAAACCTGGGGAGATAATCGAAGAAAATGTGAGGATGAAAGCAGAGTCAGAGAAAAATGTGAAGATACTACGTTGCTGGCTTTGAAGGAAAAAGGAATGAGCCAAACAATTCAAACAACCTCTAAAATCTGGAAAGGCAAGGAACTAACTGATTCTCCCCTCAAACCTTCAGAAGGAACGCAGCCCTGCAGACACATTGATTTTACCCTAGTGAAACCTATTTTGGACTTCTGACCTCTGGAACTGAATGATAAGCTACTAAAATAATCACCACCATCATATAGCAGAGCAACAACTTTAAAGTGATAAAAATCTGTCAATCTAGAATTTCACTTCTAGTGAAAATGTCCTTCAAAAAACCAAGACAAACACAAAGAGAATCTGCCATTAGACCCAAACTATAAAAAATGCTACGGAAAATTATTCTGGCTCAATAAAAAGCAAAATAGACTGAATCTTGGATATTAAGGGGAAAAAAGTTTCAGGAAAGGTAAAGAGTAAATGTTAAAATCTATTTTTCCTCTTATTATCACATTATTTTGGGAGAGGCGGGGAGGGGCAGGTGGAGAGGGAGAGAATCTTAAGCAGGCTCCATACCCAGTGCTGAGCCTGACACGGGACTCAATCTCATGACCCTGAGATCATGACCTGAGCCAAGATCAAGAGCTAGATGCTTAACTGACTGAACCAGCCAGGCACCCTACTCTTACCTTCTTTTAAAGTACTTGGAACTGTTTTTGTTTAAATCAAAAAATAATATTGTACTATAAGTTTTACAAAGTTGTAGATGATAATTATAACATCAATCATAGATCACTCTGGAGAGAATTGACATCTTGATATTTGGAGTCTTCAAATATAAGACAAATGTCTCCATTTATATCATGTTCTTTAATTTCTCTTAATTTATTTTTAATATACAGGTCTTAAGGATGGTTTATTTATTTCATATTATTTTGGGGGTTTTCTGATGTATTATAAATTGAATCAATTATTTAAACTTTATTTTCCAATGGTTTACTGTTACTAAATTAAAAAATTGATTTCTGTACTTTAACTTTGTATGTTATCTTACTAAATTCACTCATTTGTCAAAGGAATTGTTATTTAGAATTTTTCTACGAAAACAATCATTTTGTCTAATACAAAGAATTTTCTTCCACCCTTTTGTTTGCTTGTTATGCCTGTAATGTATTTTTCTTCCCTTATTAACTAACTCGTTAATGATATACATGCTAACAGGCTTGGAAGAAAACGTACTGATGTCTGTAGCTTTCTTTGAAATGCACCAAAAATCTAGGAGAACTGAAAGATGGAGGGAGGGACAGATATATGATAAAGCAAATAGTTAAATTTCACCATAAAATATTTTATGAATGCTCACTGTCAATTTTTTTCAGTTTTCTGTATGTTGGAAACTTTAATAATAAGATATTAGGAAAATCAAAATCAAAGCAAGGATCTACTTTTGAGAGGACTGAAAATACAAGAGAGAGAAAGGACAGATGTCAGGTTTTTCGAAACAGGCTAAAATTGATGAAGATTAGGCTTAAAAGGATGAGCAGCTTCTCTTTATATGCAAGAGTATGAATACATGTAGAGTATACAGAATGCACACAGATGAACATATAACAATATAGAATGCATACACATTTGGTGGTGTTAGCTGGCTGATAAGGAGTTAAGTTTTGAAAGAGACACTGCGGAGACCTAATTAGAGAATTAGGCAATAACGAAGGCCTATTTCTTGGTTGGTGGCTTTCAATTTATTAAGAGTAGAGCCTGTGCTCAGCTGCCTGTATCATTTCCTCACTTGCAAAACAGGATAAGAAAGCCTAGCTCTGAGACTGTTAGGAGAGCTAAATGAGAAGATGCCTATGAAGAACCTAGTACAGTGCCTCACACAAAGATACTTCGTGTTATCCCAGAAAGGCTTTGTGGAGCTCTCTACGTGCCTACTAGTAGTCATTATTCTGTACTGCTGCTCTTCAGGAAGTTGCTGAAGTTTCTCATGCTGCTGTATTGAAGAGACTGTAACTTCAGTAGGCAATCAGCTAATCAAGAGCTGCAACAGGCACAGAAGGTACCAAGCCACCAAGGTACCATATAGTGTTTATAACCAGCATTAGGCTGCAATTTAGACATGAGCTGAGGTTTATAGGGACCGCTATTTTTGCAAAGCTATTGGGATGAAAGTAATTTATTCTAAGTCTTGCACACCCCAATCAAATTGATAAAGAGTATCTTGTGATAATGTTCCAAATTTCCATAGGAATTATAAACAGGAAAGAAGCCGGGGCAAATAGCTAGTGAAATCAAGTTCATCAATTTGAAAAATATGGAATGATTATGTTTTTCTTGAGAACTAGGCACAAGGAAAATTGCTGCCAAGAGTTGATTTTTTACTTTTGAAGAACTGTGTTTCACAATTTGGAGTGCTATAATTTGGAAATAACACTTAAATTTCTATTACTCAGTTCTGATGTATCTGGATATAAAACAGAACTTTATAAAAACCACAGCAAGACTTTTTGTTGTGATGTATATTGCACAACTTCGAATCTTAGGAACAAAATTTTAATTTATATTATAAAAACATAAAGTGAAAGGAGAGTGGTATCAGCCATCATTGCAGCTTAAGATCTACCTACTTTTGTCACCCACCCACAACAAAACTTTGGCAGCCATGGGCACAAGTGCTTTTGAGAAAGTTGTGAGGTTCAGCCACATATGTCAAGGAAGCCTAGAGGAATCACACACCTGTGCATGGAGTAATAGACAGACAGTCCTTGGTCCCATTTGTTGACCCTGCAGTGGTCTATAAACTGGCAGGTCCTCTCCGATCAAACAGTCCCCTGGAGAACACTGGAGAACATTAACTTAAGACAATCGCTTAAAGAGAAAAACTTTGTGGAAGTCCAGGTTTCCAAGAAGTTCTAGCACTCCATTGGAGAAAAAAAAAAAATTATGAGTTTCAAAGCATTGTAGTGGTAACAGTAACAGTTTGACTTTATCGTGTCACCCACTCCCCACAACATCACAACTTTGGCCAAGCGGACACCCTCCTCCATGTGGGAAAGGAAGAACATGTGAATGAATACCTGGCTTCACCAGCTGTACCTGATGTTGCCAAAGAGGCTCCTTTCTCTATTGTCCAATGACAGAACAGAATCATGAGCTACATGACTAGGGGGCAGGAAGAGACAAAGAGAGTTGAAAATAAAACTACTAGAGGATGATAAGGAACTCAGATCCTACTTGCATCACAGATTCCATCAAAAATCTGCCTGTGGGCTGCTGGGAACACCTCACTTGTGGATCACCCCAACTGGCCCACAGAAACTCCCAGAACTCTGTGTACCTCACATACAAACCTCCCTATCCTGTGGCCACCTATTTGTGCTTCCAATGGTGGCAGCTAGAGTGAACTTTGGAAGGGGGTAGTGAACATGCACATAAGTTGGCCAAATCTGCAGGCCGGGGAGAGACCATAAATTTGAGCTTTAGCACCACACTTGGGAAACAAAAGGGAAATTGTCAGCACTTGGCCTGCTTCATTGTAAGACGCGGAAAAAGCTTAAAGCTTAAGAACTCTTCCATCTGAGGGGGCAAGAAGTAACTGTTGGACCCAAAAGAGATCTGGGATAGCTTCAGAATCTATATCATGGCTGATGGAAGGTCTCTCCCAAAAGCAGTTAGTGAAGCCCAGAGAAGACTGCTACTTCAGAAGTGAAAAAAGTAATGGAAAACTTCAAAGAACTTGAAAAATCAAGCTAACAAAATTCCACCAAAGGATCACAAACATCTTCTGGTAACAAAACCTAAAGACAAATAGATCTGTGATTTACCCAATAAAGAATTTAGGCAACCTGGAAAAAATGGATAAATTCCTAGAAACATATACTCTATCAAGAGTGAATCACGATTGAAATGATAAATCTGAACAGACTAATTACTAGTAAGGAGATTTAACTGCTAATTAAAAACCATTAACAATTAAAAGTTTAGGACCAGAAGGCTTCACTGGTGAATTCCATCAAACATTCAAAGAATGAATACCAATATTTCTCAAACTCTTCCAAAAAGCTAAAGATGAAGGAACTCTTCCAAATTCATTTTATGAGGCAAGCATTACTCTGCTTTCAAAACCAGACGAAGATACCATAAGAACAGAAAACTATTTTATATAAGCCAATATCTCTAATGAGCATAGATGTAAAAATCCTCAATAAATTATTAGCAAAACAAATTTAAAGTGCATTAAAAGGATCATACATCATAATCGGGTAGGATATATTCCAGGAATACAAGGATAGTACAAAATCTGCAGATCAATGTGATGCATTACTAAAATAAAGGATAAAAATCATATGATCATCTCAATAGATTCAGAAAAAAAATCTGACAAAATTCAACATCCATTTATGATTAAAAACTCTCAACAAAGTGGGTAGAGAAGGGAAGTACTTCGACATAAGGGCCATATATGACAAACCCAGAGCTAATGTCATATTCAACAGTAAATATCTGAAAACCTTTCCTCTAAGATCAGGAACAAGACAAGATCGCTTGTTCTGATTAGTGGCTTGTTCTGATTAGTATGGAAATTCTAATCAGAGCAATTAGGCAAGAAAAAGGCAAAGAGCATCCAAACTGGAAAGAACAAAATAAAACTGTCACTGTCCACAGATAAGCTGATATTATATATATAAAACCCTAAAGACTCCAATTGAAAAAGTGTTAAAACTAATTCAGGAAAGTTTCAGTATACAAAATCAATACACAAAAATCTGCTACATTTCTATACACTAATAACAAACTACCAGAAAGAGAAATAAAGAAAATAATCTCTACAATTATATCAAAAAGAATAAAAGAGCCAGGGATAAATTTAACCAAGAGGTTAAAGACCTATATATTGAAAACAACATTAATGAAAGAAATTGAAGATACAAATAAAAAGATAATCCTTGCTTATGAATTTGAAGAATGCTGTTAAAATGTTGACACTACCCAAAGAAATCTACAGATTTAACGCAATTGGTATCAAAATTGAGGTGGCAATTTTCACAGAAATGAACAGTCCTAAAATTTGTAGGGAACCACAAAATAACCCCAACTTGCTAAAGAAATCTTTAGAACGAAAAACAAAGCGAGAAGCATTGTGCTCCCTGGTTTCAAACCACATTAGTTACAGTAAATAAAACAATATGTTATTGGCATAAGAACAGACACATAGATCAATGGAACAGAAGAGAGAGCCCAGAAATAATCCCATGTGTATGCGGCCAATTAATTTATGACAAAGGAGCCAAGACTATACAATACAGAAAGGACAGTCTCTTCAATAAATGGTGTTGTGAAAACTGGACAGCCACATGCAAAAATAATGAAATTCAACCACTATCTTACACCACACAGAGAAATTAACTCAAAATGGATTAAAATTTGAACGTAAAACCAGAAATCATAAATTGACTCCTAGGAGAAAATACAGGTAGTAACCTCCTTGACACAGATCTTGAGTCTGACACTAAAAGCAAAAGAAACAAAAGCAAGTAAGTGGATCTACATCAATTAAAAAGCTTCTGCACAGCCATAGAAATCATCAGTACAATGAAAAGACAACCTACTGAATGGGAGAAAATATCTACAGACCACATGTATCTGATAATATCCAATATCCAAAATACATACCCAAATACCCAAAATAAAGCACTCAAGACCAAAAAAGTAAATGATCTAAATAAAAAATAAGATCTGAATACACATTTTTCTAAAGAACACATACAGATAGCTAACAGGCTCATGAAAAGATGCTCAACATCATTACTTATCAGGAAAATGTCAACCACACCACAATGAGCTATCACCTCACACCTGTTAGAATGGCTATTATCAAACAGACAAGAAATAAGTTTTGGTGAGGATATGGAGAAAGGAAACCCTTGTACACTTTTGGTGGGAAATGTAAATTGGTACAGCCACCATGGAAAACAGTATGGAGATTCTTCAAAAAATTAAAAGAACCACCATATGATCCAGCAATCTCACTTGGGTATATATCAAAAGGAAACAAAATGGGATATCAAAAAAACATATGTACTCCCATGTTCACTGTGGCATTATTTGGAATAGCCAAGACATGAAAGTAACCTAAGTGTCCCTCAACAGATGAATAAAGATGTGAGATATATATATATACACATATATAAACATATATAAACATATATATACATATACATATGTATATATATGTATATATATTCAATGGAATTATTATTCAGCCACAAGAAAGAAGTAAGTACTGCCATTGTAACAATATGGCTGGGCCTTGAGGGCATTATGCTAGTGAAAAAGACAAAGACACATATTGTATGACATCACTTGTGTGGAATTTTAAAAAGTCAAACTTATAGAAACAGATGGTAAAATTACGGTTATCAGGGGCTAAGAAATGGGGAAATGAGAAGATATTGGTCAAAGAGTATGAACTTCAGATCTTAAAACGAGTAAATTCTGAAAAAAAAATTAAAAAAAAAAGTTCTGGGAATCTAATGAGCAGGATGGTGATTATAATTAATAATACTGTATTATATACTTGAAAGTGGCTGAAATCTTATGTTCTCACCATAAAAAGGAAATAGTAATTTCATGATGTGACAGAGGAGTTAGCTAAAACTCTGGTGATAATCATTTGGCAATTACGTGTTATCATATCAACACATTTTACAACATACAACTGACACAATGTTATATCTCAATACCCTGAGGGAAAAAAGTACATAAATCATAGTTTTAAAGAACTGTGTAAGATTCATACACAGAAATCAGGGTTTTCAGTTAAAATCCTTAACTCAAGACTTTCACTACCAATTATAAAACAGTAACTAATACTAGACTTGCCCTCCCATTGTAAACTACTAGAACTCTAGACAAAATATATATAGCAACTCTATAATGGACATTGGACAGCAGGCAGTGTAAGACTATGATGCATAAGAGAAAAGAAACCAATGACATAAACTCTAAAAATCACCCATGAGTTTTTCCTCGAGGCATTTTCCTGCAGGTAGGAAGGGTAAATCCAGGCAGACAACTGTAATGACAATGAGCTGGAGAAAAGAGCAGAATTCAGAGGCTGTGACAGCTGAATATGCACAGCAGAGATCTGGAAAGAGAGTTATACATGAAAAGCATAAGAAAATCTGCATAAAGATTTTCTTGCATCTTTGGCTGATTACTAAGCCACATATGCATTGGGTATGACTCCACAAAGCCAGACCAAAAACAAAACAACAACAAAAAAAACTACTGGGAAAAGATGTGTTGGAAACTATAAGCTGAAAAATTACCAGAGTGTGCACAGGGCTGGACGACATTTGATTTCTGGTGATTCAGGATATAGACACCTAAGTCATCTCCAGGGCATTTAGAAGAACACCACAAAAATCATGCCTCAGTTGTAAAGCTCAACTAGGGATAAAAACTACTCTAAGATAAGGTGAAAAACAAGCAGCAAAAGGGATCAAGCTGCTAACCAAATAACTTCTGCTAAAACAAAGTTCAAAACTGTTTAGGGGAGCCCAGGTGGCTTATTGATTGAGTGTCAGGCTCTTGATTTTGGCTCAGGTCATGATCTCAGGGTCATGAGATCAAGTCTTACCTCTGACTCCACGCTCTGTATGGGATTCTCTCTCTCCCTCTCCCTCCACCCCATCCCCCATGCTCGCTTACGCGCTCTAGTAAATAAAAAAGATATTTAAAAAAAAACTCTTTAGGGGTGCTTGGGTACCTCAGTTAAGTGTCTGCCTTCAGCTCAGGTCATGATCCCAGGGTCCTTGGATCGAGCCCCATGTGGGAATCTCTGCTCAGCAAGGAGTCTGCTTCTCCCTCTGCCCAACTCCCACTAGTGCTCTCTCTCACTCTCTCAAATAAATAAAATCTTAAAAAAAAAAAACTCTTTAAAAACAACTGAATTCAGACATTCAAAAATGTAACACTACAATGTAATATTCAAAATAGCCAGCATCAAATAAAAATTCATGCACATACAAAAAGGCAGGATACCTGGCCTATGATTAGGAAAAAATTATCAGTCAACAGAAATGACTGATATGATGGAATTATCAAAGACTTCAAAAGGGTTATTATTAATATATTTAAGAAATTTTTTAAAAATCATGAACAGAATGAGAAATATAAAATATAAAAAAGAGCCAAATGAAACTTAACTTCCAGAGTAGAGAAATTCATTATTTAAAATGTCAATTTCACTGAATGGTCTTAAAAGCAGGTTAAACTCTGCAAAAGACTGTGAACTTGAAGGCAACAAAACCTATTCAAACGTTAGGGCAGTGAGAAAAGGCCTGGAAAAAAGACAGAGATTCTACAGGACACTATCAGGAAGTCAGAGATATAAAACTAGAGTCTCAGAAGAAAGGGAAGAAAAATATCTGAAGAAAACAGCTAAATTTTTCTAAACTTGATAAAATACATAAACTCACAAATCAAAGACTCACAACAAATATGAAGCAATATAAATAGGAAAATACTAAGAAAAATAGTGTCAAAACACATCTTAATGGTTTTATTTATTTGGGAGAGAGAGAGAACAAGCGGGGGAAGAGCAGAGGGATAGACAAGCAGTCTCTGCGCTGAGCACTGAGCCCCATGCAGGGTTCAATCCCAAGACCCCAAGATCATGACCTGAGCCAAAATCAAGAGTCAGACACTTGAATGATTGGGCCACCCAGGGGCCCCTGACACATCTTAATCAACTTCTCAGGAGACATAACAGAAGGTAGTAGAATGAAATATTTAAAGTGCTGTAGGAAAAAAAAATAAAAGTAAAATCAACCAAGAATTCTATAAATGAAGATAAAAGATATATTCCAGATAATCAAAACTGAGAATTCATTGCTAGCAGACCTTAACTACAAATATGTCTACCATGCAAACTCTCAGCAAAAGCAAGCTGGAGAGGCTATCTTAGTATTAGACAAAGTAGATTAAGTGCAAGAAGTATTATCAGAAATAAAGAGACACATTTCATAATGACAAAGGTGTCAATGCATCAGCAAGACATAATAATCCTTAATGTGTTTGCGCCTAATAATGAGCTTCAAAATGCACAAGGTAAAACCCAAAAGAACAGAATTAGACAAATCCATAATCATGGCTGGAGAGTCCAATATTCCTTTCAGTAAATGACAGAAAATTAACAATAAAGAAGACCTGAAAATATACCTGGAAAAATCTTAATTATTTGGAAATTAACACATGTCCAAGTAATAATTCAAAGAAAAAAATCACAGGTGAAATTAAAAAATAATTTAAACTAATGGAAATGAAAACAAAAGATATCAAAGTTTATAGAGGAAGCTAGATCAGTATGCTGGGTGAAATTTTGAATTTTAAGTGATATTAGAAAAAAATGGTCTAAAATCATCTAAATTTCTATGTTAAGATTCTGGAAAAATAAGAGCAAAGTAAATCAAAAGTAGGAGGATGGGATTAATAAAGATAAAAAGGTAATCAATAAAATATAAAACATTTCAGAAAATCAATGAAAGCAATTTTATAGGAACAACTAGAACTCTCATATTTTGTTGGTAGGAATGTAAAATGGTACAACCTCACTGGGAAGCCTGTTTGGCAACTTCTTAAAAGTTACACTTACACCTATCTTATGTCCAGTCATTCTATTCCTATATATTTACTCAAGACAATGAAACAGCATATCCACAAAAAGACTTATACAACAATATTCAGAGTAAGTTTGTTGGTAATAATCAAAACCTGGACACCCAAAGGTCCATCAGTAAGTAAATAGGTTTTAAAACATATACAAACATTACTGGTCAATAAAAATTGAAGTTAGTGAAACTTAAGTTTCAACAATATAGAGGAATCTCAATTATACTTCTGAGACAACGAAGCCTGACAAAAAGACGGTAATACGGTATTTGACTCTACATTCTTGAACCGGCAAAACTAACCTATAATGACAGCGAGCAGATCAGTGGTCACTTGGGCCAGGGTAGGGGTGGATTAACTGTAAAGGGATGTGTAAGAAACTTTTCAAGGTGATGAAATCTGTATCCTGATTGGGATGGTGGCTACTCTGAATGTTTGCCAAAAATCATAGACTTTAAATGGGTATATTTTATTATATAAATTACACTTCATTTCTCAAAATCTCAGCCTCTTTATTTTTACAGAACAAAAATATCTACCTCCTGGAGATGTAAGGTTTTAATAATGTTTCCAGTGCAATGCCCAACACATGTAAGCTTTGCATTCTCCATTAATTCTCCCCCTGAATACTTTGTTTATAAGGAGCTCTCAAGTGTGCCATACAATTTTGATAGCCACCGTTAGAAAGTTGTTCTTTACCCCCAACTGTCTCTCTTCAGTCTACGCCCACTGATGCTAAGTATACATTCTCTAGAGCAGTGGTTCTCAAACTTAAGCGTACATCAGAATTCCCTAAAGAGGTGGTACAACACAAAGACTGCTGAGGCCCATTTCCATAGTTGCTGATTCAGTAGATGCAGAACAAAAATTGGGAGTTTGCGTTTCTTAGTTCCCAGGTGATACTGGTGCTGGTCCAGGAATTCTACTCTGAGAAGCACTGCTCTAGAGATATGCAAATTATAAAACCACTCATACTTCCAAGCGCATCATTCTAAACATCAAAAGACAGTCACATTTTTACTTTTCTTTTTTCCAATTTAAAACATTCTTAGCTCTCCCAAACCTCACTTTCCCAGTTCTTTTGTTACAATGTCAGTATATCCTTCCTGGTATATAAGCCCCCCAATGACTTTGACTGCCAACTGGCCTAACTAGTACCACCAAAACAAACAAACACACAAAGGCAATCATCACCTCTCTTGACCTTAAGAGTTTCACATAAGCCTAAAATTGTATTAGGGTTTTTTGTATGTGTGCAGCTATAGCCATCAATTAAACACTTCTTGATTTTCTTATCGTTAACTGCTAGAATAACATGTCTTCCTGTTACCCTTACAGAGGTAATTTAACTTATTTAAATTTAAAATCTTTTATTTCACCTTGTTGGTTTTAGCTTTTTTTAGTCATGCTTCTGTTGCCCCAAATTAAAGAAACTGTTCGGAGCCTGACATACAAATCTGTCAGGCAAACTCTTTGTTCCCTGAACCAAATTTCTAATGAAAAAATGTTCCAAAGGATAGATCAACGACAGAAAAATACACTTGTTCAAAGAGTACTTTCTATACTAATATACCTTTGCTGTGAACTACAAGGAACCTCAAGCATTTAATGAAAACATGCATACCTCTTAGTAGCCAACCTAATACCACATCTGAATCACTGAAATAAAAGTTGGATTTCTGTAGTTTCAATAAAAATGGTTCCAACAATTTTCTTCATAGTCATGCTATTATATTTCAAAATCAACCCTTATATTTCCTGCAGAAATACAGTTCTTGATTGAGGGAAAATATGATTACAGGTAATGACCTGCCAGGCAAAGAGTTATGTGCCTGTGGCCAAAATGGTCCCTTGGAGGATAAAAAATAATCTCTGCTTTTGCATGTGGTTTATTTCCTCCAACAGATGAAGGAATGAATGGCAAATGAGAGGCCCAGCATTGCATACTTGGAAAGCAAATTTTTAAAGTACATTAAAATGATTTTTCTGGACTCTAAAGCTTCAAGTTGTATCCTTTCAATATAATTCTTCAGTATAAAGGAGAAATTATTTAACTTAAGAGTATAATGATAATTCACAGGGAAATTATTACCAAAAAACCACAAATAAGACATGATTAAGTAAAGTTAGTTTATTTACCTGCAGCTCTTCCAATATAAACTGAATGTAAATGCTGATACCGAGAAATATTAGGAAGAATTAAGAACAGACATCAAGATGTCAAAACATCATGCCTTCCAATCCATCCTCCATGAACTTCTTATAAAGTGCCATAAATTTGGCCACAAATGCTTCCAAGTGATAAATGGCTTTGCTACCCAGCTGTAGACGATGTTCATAGTAAGCGGCCATTTGGGCCACTTCCCCTTTCAGTTGTCCATCACAATTATGTAGAAGTTCTGAGAGAAGGCCCTGAAAATAGACAACTAGTAATTAAGAAGTAATCATTTAAAAGAAAAAAAAAAAAAAAGGTGAACAAGCTTTCCAAAACCTTTAATACTTTTATATGGAATGGCAGTCTTCATCCAAAAACAAAAAATTGTTTACCCTTTCTATAATGTAGAAATATGTCAGTTATCAATCATATTCCAAATGCCAAATTGAGGGCGCAGAGATACAAGTACAAAGATGCTTACTGCAGCATTATTAGTTATACAGTATTATTACAATAATATTAGTTAAAACAATTATACATAACAATATTAGTTATACTGTAATACAATATATAATATATACACATAATGTGTTAATCAACTATTTATGTTATCAGTAAGGCCTCTGGTCAACAGTAACTATTAGTAGTTAAAAATTCTATGCAGATTTCAACTACACTGGGGATCAGGGCCTTAATCCCCCCAGAAGGTTAAAGGGTCACCTGTACTTGTTTGCATCTATTTACATGGCTCTTTTCTTTTAATCCTCCAAGTCTCAGTTTAAACATGCCTTTCTCATAGAAGCTGTCACTGACTTTCCACGGCCCAACTTCCATTACTATCATTTCAAATTGTTACTTCCTTTTAGCACTTTAACATTCTGAAATCCTTTTGCTTGTTTCCCATTTCACCCCACTAAAATATAAATTGTCTGAAAGCAGGCCCTCCCCAGTCTTCTTCAACACTCCCCTAATGGTATCTGACATAAGGAGAGGCTCAATAAATATCTGCTGAATTAATGAGCTGGATAGAAAGAAATGACAATGTGTCTCAGTACTGCAAAAGCCCTGTGATCACATACCCAAAGTCCAAATTTTATGATTATAAATGGTTTAAGATCTAAAATCAGATCACCTTCATTATTATTTCAGGAGGAATACAATGAGTTAGAAGCTCATAAAGTCTTCCACGAACTTCAAGGAGCCTATATAAAACAAGATAATTAATATTTTATAACGAAAATAAGATAATTTTTTCAAGTAGCTACTGTGCTGTTTTACTTTATGAGTTAAACAAACAATCCGGGCACCTGGGTGGCTCAATAGGCTTAAGCCTCTGCCTTTGGCTTAGGTCATGATCTCAGGGTCCTGGGATCGAGGCCCACATCGGGCTCTCTGCTCAGCAGGGAGCCTGCTTCCTCCTCTTTCTGCCTGCCTCTCTGCCTACTTGTGATCTCCCTCTCTCTGTCAAAAAAAAAAAAAGAGTCTAAACAAACAATCCAATACAGACATTTTCTTAAGTGGCTTATCATTCTTAGGATACACATTTAAGCTTTTCCTAATTTCAGTTCATTTTTCTAGAAATGTTCAGAACTCTTTTAAAGTCAGACATTTATATTCAGACATCCAGAAAATGGTCATGAAAAGATTAAACGGTCATTAATTATTCAAGTAAGAAAAGGGAATATAAGCAAGATATGTAATATATGTTTACTATCTCAACTGCTAAGTAAAAAAGCAGTGTGGCAGGGAAAAAAAGCTGTCCTGTCGGCAAAGGGCAGCGCAAGAGGCCATAGGTTAAGCACAGAATTAGGTATGAACATTCGAACCTTTGAACTCTTAATTCTAGGCCCTTCTTATGATAGTTTCAGGAGAGAAAAGGATAAAGGAGGGAAATATACATGACATTTTAAAACAGGAAGAAGAAAGTGACAAGTAAAATTGTAAATACACATAAAACAATTATCTTTATCTCCCTATATATACTTAGTACCCTGAAGGGAAAATACTGTTTTGAATCTTTACTAAAATAATATCACAGATGTTCCATATTTCAGATCAGTCAGAGAAGTGATTCATCAAAGACTTCTTAAAAGTGGAGGTTCAGATCCTTTTCCAGGGACTCTAAGAGTAGGAAGCTGTGCCACAATAAAAGTAAATAGAGAAAAGAAATCTTCTGAGCCCCTGCTATGTGCAGGACACTGTAATACATAATTTAGTCCTCATGCTAGCTCTGAGTGGGGGCATTATTTCCTTTTAGATGAAAAAACTAAGGCTCAGATGTTTAAGTAACCTCACAAAGTTGACTACAGCAGAACCATGATTTAAGAACAGATCTACCTTGGGGCGCCTGGGTGGCTCAGTGGGTTAAAGCCTCTGCCTTCGGCTCGGGTCATGATCTCAGGGTACTGGGATGGAGCCCCACATCGGGCTCCCTCCTCTCTCTCTGCCTGCCTCTCTGCCTATTTGTGATCTCTCTCTCTCTGTCAAATAAATAAATAAAATCTTAAAAAAAAAAAAAACAGATCTACCTTACTCCCAAATCCATATCCTTCCAATGTCTGTCAAAGCATTTATTAAACCACTTCATCTATAAGAGGCTCACTATAGTATGCTATTTAGACCTCACAACACCACTCTTTTACTGAACATAAGTTCAGAGAGGTTAAGCACCCATTAAAACTCATGTAGCTGAGGCAGAATTTTAATTCAAGTCTGACTCCAAAGCCCTTGATCCTTCTTGGCCATGGTAGTAGATCTCAAAAAAAAAAAAAAAAAAAAGAAGACAACTCTGATTATTAAAAGTAAGAAACAGACACAAATGATAGATGGTGTGAAATTATTTTAACAATTATGCATACAGTTTATTTCTGAAGAGTTAAATCAGGATATATTTCCCTCTACAAGTGTGTTATAACTCTCATGCATGTTACATGGATCTCGGCTAAGTCTTTCATTTCTAGTATGACTTAGCCTCTTAAAAATGGATATAGTCTACATTTTCTTTGTTTGTATCATTATTTCTTGGGGACTGCAAGTGATAAAGAATGCAAATTCTTCTGTCAGAGAAACATGGTATTATACAACTCTCTTTGATTCTTAACTGAATATCTGTGAATAAGTAACAATCTCCCAAAACAGTAGTTTTCTTATCTACAAAATAAATTTAATACTTTTCTTCATAGGACTGTTCTATAACTTAAATGAGATACCACAGTGTAAGAACCAACATACTAATTGCTCGCTAAATATTAGAGGCTATCCAAATTATAAAATTATTACTCTTCTAAAACAAATCAGATAAGAATCAAGGCTAAGGAAGGGGTCAAAAATAATACTCATTTGGTAATGTGTGAGCCAACAATCAGACTGACACCAGCCCAGCCCTCCCAGTATTTCTAGTCTACCTGGATGCTTTCTAGAATTGAAATTTCTTTTTATGTAACACAATGGAATCAGTTACCACAACTGTTAGTCTACACAAGAATAACAGCACCTCTTCTTAAATTTACTTGAGAGCCTCCCAAACTTGTGTGGAAAAGTGGAAGAAGAGGTAGCAGCAACTAGAAGAATTAAGCAAAGCAATAATTAAAGTTTTAAAAACACAACTAGCAATTGTCAAACATTACATCTTGTATCAAGTTCTCTTAAAATTCGGAAAGTTCTACAACTAATCCACCAAGGTTTTTCTTTAAAATCAAAAAACAAGAAAGTCATCTTCAATGTGGAAATATTTTACAAAAGTAAAAGGTTCCTAAAACATTAGACTTTATTTGAATTTTATCTCTTTAAAGCTGAGATTACCTCACAGCTTATCAATGTTTTACAAAATGGAATCCACATTCCTAAAGTTATGGTTTCTTTTCTGAAGAGATTACTTATAATGTTTGGCACTTCTTAAAAACTATTAAATTCTTCAATTAAAATAACTGAATTACAGGAATTCAAAGCAAACCCTGATGAAATACTAAGTACCCATTATGTATGACTATCCACCTCCACTAATCTACATAAGGAGCCAAAGAGTTCATGTTATAATCCTTTTGAAGCACATTTATAAAAATTAGAATTCATCAGATATATCACCCAAGGAGAAACATGGTATATTTTTCTCACGATTATTTTCTTATAAACCAAGAAGCTTAAACTTGAGTGGCTGAACTCAGTCCAGTCTCTTTCCTAAAGCAATCAACTACCTTCTCTCAACTCCAAAGATGGTTTCTCCCTTCTGACAGGCAGTAAGAGTAGGAGACTGCACAGCAAAGAGCCTTAAAAATCTCCCAGCTTCCCAAAAGTAGTGGACCTTAAGACTGTCACTCTTGATTTGGAGAACAGACTGCCCTTCTCAATCAAAGCTATCATAAATCAAACAATTAATGGTTGGAGTATTTCCAGTATCGCCCACTACTGATTAAAAGGCCGACAAAAGTGAATGTAAACAACTGTTCAGCAAATGTGACACGAAACACATCCTAAATACTGGTGGCTTATACATAGTATTATTCTTAACAGAGCTTATCACCATATATGAGCAGAGTTTTCTAGTTCTCAATCCAATATCACACAATCTTGCTCTTCACAACCAACGTCCAAGTATTCCTAACAGGGTAATAACAACAGTATTTTCATTACATAAATGAAAAAGTTCGCACTCTAAGATGAAGTTACCTGAAGAATCTTAGCTAAAAATCGGTAGACGTCTGGTTCATAAGCTGGTGTCTTTCTAGGATGTGATGCATCAATTACAAAGTTATATATTACTCTTTTCAATATTAGAAAACTAAGCACACTATGTTACATAGTAATATTAAGTCATCTGAGATTCTGAAAGGAAAACTAAAACTTCTAAGATTTTGTTTATTTGTTTATTTATTTATTTATTTGACAGAGAGAGAGACAGTGAGAAAGGGAACATAAGAAGGGGGAATGGGAGAGGGAGAAGCAGGCTTTCCCACAGAGCAGGGAGCCCGATGCAGGGCTCTACCCCAGGACCCTGGGATCATGACCTGAGCCGAAGGCAGACGCTTAGCAACTGAGCCACCCAGGCGGCCCTCTAAGATTTGTTTTATGTATAAAGTCCATGTTTACCTGTCAATAGTTTAGTAAAAACCCATGATACTACATACCAGCTATTCTGAACCACTAAATTTCTAAAATTATATCATATCTTTTCTTTGAAAGTTTAGTATTCAGATACAAGATTAACTGTAATTCTAAATGGCGTATTGGTAGTATAAAACAGCTAATCCAAAACTTAGATCATTTGTGCTATTTCCATGATGAAACTTTTATGGTCATCTTTGCACTATTTACCTTTGTGGAGTCTGCTGACTGACAATAGCATTGGCGGTCTCCCTGAGATACACCTCCCAATCTGTTTCAGGGATTTCTTGATCTGCAGTAAAAGGATATCTACATGATTAAAAAAAAAAAAAATTACACAATAAATTAAATGGAAGTGTGCTTGTGTCCCAAAATGTTTCCTCTGGTAATTGACCCTTTCACTCACTGTTGCACTCTGCAGGCTTCACACATAAGTAGGGCTTTTCGGAGATTCCTGCAGGACTTCTCTGCAAGTCTATGAGCCAGTTGTGAAGGAAGGTTCAAACCTTCCTTCTTGCACACAGTAGATAACACATGACAAATCTACAAACAAAACATTATGAACAAAATTGGGCAATCTGTCAAACAGCACATGGACAGAATTCTGTTGAATAACATCTTTATAGACCTCTGTTATTTATTTTTGTCACTCCCTATCTAATTCCCATGTTCCTTAAGCAAAGAGTCAGGGGTCTAGTCTATCTGTCAGGAAGGGGCAGCAATAGGCTCTCCAACCAGAGAACGACCTGGTTTAAATTCCAAGCCTGCCAGCCACCTTGGGGGAGCTGTGAGGAAGACACACAGAGCCTCAGGTCTTTTACAAGGACACCACTCACAGGGCTGAGAAGTAGAGCTGCACAGGCTGAATTCTGCATGACTCAGGGGTATTATTTGCATGCACTAAGATGGCAACGGTGCCCATAGGAGTGTAACCTGGTAGCCCTGCCTTTTTAACTTTATTAAATTTTAAGTACATCAAACTATTTTTAACTATATAAAAATGTTTATAATTGAAACTTTTAATAAAGGTACTTTACCACTTTGCAACTAACACAGTCATAGTCACCTATTATCCCTACTTTGCATAAAATCACCCAAAATCTATTAATAGCAGGAAAGCTGCTTATTGTGAGAAATTTGCATTTTTATTTTAAGTATTAAAAACGATAAAAGGAAAAAAACATGTATTATGTTGTTTCAGGCTAATTTTGGTCTCCTAATTAGGAACAAGGTATTCTCACATTAATCTTGCAAAATCTATATTCTCCAACCTCATCTTTTCCAAAGCCAATCAAGTCAGCTTGAGGAAGAAGACACTAAATAACTAGCCCTTGTCTAGTTCAGTAAAATTCATAATACCTATTTATTTAAGGTAAAAAATGACTTAGAGAGAAGAACATCCTAAATACTGATGGCATACACACTGTATTATTCGTAACAGAGCTTACCATCACACTTTCTATATAATGGTATCTGGCATTTACTACTATATATATTGGTTTATATATCTACTAACGGTTAGCATCCAGGTCATAGATGTTCCTGAATTACTAATACATTTCACTATGTTTTTACAAAATAAACATTACAGGGATGTACATACAGTACTCACAGAATCTGAAATGATTTCTGAAAAGTTTCACATGACTTACATCTTCGATGCTGGGAGCAGGCACACGAACTGCCAGGCACCTACTACGAATAGGTGGTATCACTTTAGATGTAGAATTGCAACACAAGATCAATCTGCAAGTGGACATATACTTCTCCATGGTTCTACGCAAGGCATGTTGAGCGTCTTTGGTGAGTTTGTCAACCTCTGTCAATAAGACCACTAGTCAAGGAGAAACAAAAAAACTTTAACTTGAGTAGCTCTTTCTCTTCCTCTTCATGATTTAGAGTGAAGTCCTAAATAATAAGTTTTATATACTACTCTTTCCTTTGGCAAGGACATACAGAAGTCACAGGCATGGTGAGAATAATTTATTTTATTTTTATTTAAAAAATTCCAATCAGGCCACCTGGGTGGCTCAGTCGTTAAGTATCTACCTTTGGCTCAGGTCATGATCCTGGGGTACTGGGATCGAGCCACGCATCGGGCTCCCTGTTTGGCAGGAAGCCTGCTTCTCCTTCTCCCACTCCCCCTGCTTGTGTTCCCTCTCTCGCTATATTTTGCTCTGTCAAATAAATAAAATCTTTTAAAATTTAAAAAAAAAAAAATCCAAACAAACAAATCTAAGAAACACTAGGCTAAATTAAAGAGGTTACTTTTTTGTAGAATTCAGTGCAGCATTTATATATTTATATGAACTAGAAATCACCAGGACAGGGAGATATTATGCTGCATTTCCTCAAAATATTTTATCACAGGAGCACTTTTTTTGTGGAACAATTTAAATCTTATCATTCCTAGAAATATACTTCGGAAAATACTGATGAAAGAGACATAGTCAATAAGGAATAAAGACATCTGCTCACATACACAGTAAGATTCCACCTGGCCATAATAAAGGATTGGCTTTAAGGTGTTTTAGGAATAATATGTAGGTAAGAACTGAATCCAATTACTGTATTTTTCTTTTTCTTCTTTTTAAAGATTTTATTTATTTATTTGAGAGAGAGAGAGAGAGCATATGCACAAGCATGGGTGAGGGGCAGAGGGAGAAGCAGACTCCCCACTGAGCAGGGAGCCCAACGTGGGGCTCTATCCCAGGACCCTGGGATCATGACTTGAGCTGAAGGCAGACACTCAACTGACTGAGCTACCCAGGCCCCCCTGAATTCTTCATCAGAGTAAGTTATTTCTAGAAGATGGCAGTGGTAGCAGTGTAGATCTGAATCTCTCCCATAAAAACAGAGATTCCAACCAAAGACTCGTTAGTAACATTTATATCAAAACACGGTGACAGGGACACCTGGGTGGCTCAATTGGTTAAGCAGCTGCCTTCAGCTCAGGTCATGATCCCCAGGGTCCTGGGATAGAGTTCCACATTGGGCTCCTTGCTCAGCAGGGAGCCTGCTTCCCTCTCTGCCTCTGCCTGCTGCTCTGCCTGCATGTGTTCTCTCTCTCTGACAAATAAAAAAATAAAATCTTTAAAAAACAAACAAACAAAAAAACAAAACCAAAGCGACAGGTTTTACCTAAAACCATGAATATGAGCAAGTGAGAACAAGGAACTATGTGTAGGAGGGAGTGGTGGGGATATACTAGGTTTTCACAGCCTTGGGTACAGATCCCAAATCGCCCACAAGAGCAAACTGTGAAGTATACAGCACCTACAGGGTTCAATTTGTGGGTCAGAGCAAAGGAACCTGGATGCAACAAGGTTTGAGAGAGCAATAAACTGAAAATAACAAAATGAAGCTCCCTTCCAAGACAATCCTTCACAATGAGGAAAAATTTCTGGAGATAGAAATCCAAATGGAACAGAACAAGGCAAACAGAAATAAGGAGATTGATCCCAAAATCTACCAAAGACAAGTACTACAAACCAACTGATATAAAGATAAGTCCTTGGTAGGCAGAAAGCAGCAGCATATTTAAAAAATTAACACATTATGACCAAGTGAGCTTTACGCTAGAAATACAAAGCAGTTTGACCAGAAGACCCAATATAATCTACAATACCAATACAGCTAAAAAGAAAAATCTTAAAACCTCATTCACGGATGCAGAAGCAGCATTTGAAAAAATTTAACACACATCTATGTTAGAAACCCTCAAAATATGAACTGATGCTTACTTTCTTATTTTGATTAAATAGATACAACTCAGGCCAAAATCCAGCAACTAAATAACTAAATGGGGAAACTCTAAGGCTCTCCTTCCAGAGTCATGACAAGGACATCCACTATCTTCGTACTATTAAACATTGTATTAGAGGTGCTGGCAAACATAATTAGGTTAGAGAAAATGTTTAAGGCCATACAAACTGGAAAGAAGGAGAAAAATTATCGCTACTCACAGATGATATAAATAAATTAAATAAATATATAAAATATACACACACATACACACATCTGAAAATTCAAAAAAAACAATGGAAAAGCTATTACAAACAATAAAAGAATGTAATAACATAGTAGTATATAAAATTAAGACACAAACATCAATAGCTATCACATATGTACACAAAAGCTAGAAAATATAAAAGACTCCATTTATAGTGGCAAACAAAATAAATAGATAAGGGGCGCCGGGGTGGCTCAGTCAGTTAAGCGGCCAATTCTTGATTTCAGCTCAGGTCATGATCTCAGGGTCTAGGGACTGAGCCCTGAGAACAGGCTCCACGCTGAGGCTCCAAGCTCAGCGGGGAGTCTGCTTGGAGACTCTCTCCCTCTGCCCCTCCCCACACTCACTCTTTTTCTCTCTCTCAAATAAAGAAATCAAAAAAAAAATAGACATACATAAACTTATTCTGAACTAAGGAGGAAAGATAATAGGCTGAAATATGCACAGGCAATTCACAAAACAGTAAAATAAGCAATGAATAAAAGAAAAAATTATCACACTAAAGAAAAAATAAACACAAACTATTTTCTCCACTCAAACTGACAAAGATTAAAAATAATTAACTGCGGTAGTGATAAATGTCAAGGAATAATGGGCACTCCCAAATACTTCTGGTGGTAGGGTAAGTCTATCTTTCAGATGAAGAATTTGACAAAATTATCAAAAGCATTAAATGCTGACATTTTTATCATTACAAAATCTTCTATGAGAAAGTACACATATATATGCATATAAATAATCCTGGAAGGTAATGACAAAAATGTTAACGGTAATTATCTCTAGACAGCAAAATTATAGCTAATTTTTTTCTAAATATTTGATAATGAACATATAACTGGTCCTAGGAACACTTATTTTTAAATGTTATTTTTTGTTTTAAATAAAGTGTTTTTTCATTATTCACCTAGTTCTAAAATAACAGGTGGCACAAATAGTCCTCTTTCCACCAAAATTCAATTCCATTAGGCTATACACTTTCACGAGTACAGAGATCTTACTCACTTTTATATCTAAAAATAAGGGAGCATGTTTGCCATAGAACAGGAGATTAATAAACTATTTGCTAAATAGATGAAATTTATGTTTCCCACTACATACTCTCTTATACTCACTGTGTACAATTTCAGTGTCTGCCTTAAAAGAAATCTGTTTATCACATACCTTTAAAATCTCTTTGAGAGTTTGTTTCAAGTTGCTGTGATTGTGCCACTGTTTTCAACATCTCCTGAATTACTACCCGGTCACTATTTCCAGCATCACTATACAAAACAAAAATAATGGTAAATATAGATGAAACTATTTAGAAAATATTATGCCCCTATCCTTAATCTGTTATTGTAAGAAGAACCTTGAAGAGTTTACTTAAATTTTAATTAAAATTACTCACACCTAATTACATTCACAAAACTTCCAAAGTGAAATATTTTAGGGGTAATTAAAACATAACAATATTCTAATATTCAATCACAATTTGGTAAGTATCACTGAAAACAGTAAACATGTTCTTACATTAAGTTTACTGTAACTTAAAAAGAGCAATACCTAATCCTTAAGTTTCTTAATTACCTGTAGTTACTCAAAATATAAAAATAACTCTGAAACAGAAATTTAATCTCCATTCCTTTTCTTCATCCCCCAAATAGTAAATGTCTGAGAGAGAATAAGCCTAGACAAACCTGTTCCCAACACAAGCATGGAGATGATTCAGGGTTTTAGCAAGAGAGCGGGATAAGCAAATGGAATTTAAGATAGAGCTCTGTAAGCTATTGACTTATAAATTATAAGGATTATCTGTCATTTATACTCACATTATTGCTCTGGCACTTAAGTCATGCAACTCACAAACCAACGTAAGTCACCTAGTTAATGTAGGCTGTCAATTTCAAACCCCTGAAAAACAATCAGCTCAATCTCTAACTGACTGTTCTTGCTACAGAAGAACTCACAATGAGAAACGGGGCAAGACAATCCGCTTTAGTTAATTTTCCCAAACAGCCATCACCTCTTTCTCAATTCACTATTAGATCATTACACCTGGAGTATCTCTTCTATGATTACTTCCTAGTCAAGAATCTAAAACATTTCCCCTCTATCTATGGAATTAACACTTTCTTCTAATTTTCAGGTAAGACCCTTTCCCACCAATCTTAGTTCTCTTAATTTTCTTGGACATACCTGGGAAAAATAGTAACACCTCTCTTTTAGGGTTGTTTTGGTGAATAAATATAATAATCCACATAAAGCTTCTCACACAGTACCTGCTACTGAATACACATTAGCTTATAACTATACACTTCCAGATCCAGTTTTGAAATGGATGTTCATCCTCATCTCTGTTCCACTGCCCAAAAAGGTTGCCTTTGCCTGAAGATGTCCTTGATTCTGGCCCCAGACAACCCTGAAGCTTTAGCCAACTTTGTTCTCAATACAATCATTTCTACACTATTAAGCAGTATTGCATTAGTTTTAAATGTGCCTCCCAATAGGATCCTAATCTTATTTAGTCATGATAAATAGCATAGACATTGGTTGTTAGACTATTGTACACACTCTAATTAAGAATCTGAAACAACGGAGGGGCAAAAAAAAAAGATCTGATAACGCAAATTCACATTCTGAAATATTAACTCCAGACATTACAAACTTTTTAGACACACTTCAGTCTGCTCATCAGTTCTGAATTAGTCAATACAGCAAAAATTTAACGACTATGAAATGTACTCTATACACTAAGCTCTGTAGAGCAAGAAAATTTAATTGCTAAAATTATTTGACTCAGGGGTCAAAGATAAAGGGGGAAGTAGAAAGGTTCTAGGCTCCCTATTTCACACTGAGCAGCATTAGTTTTATCTGTGTATATATTGTGCTTCCATATATGATTCTATTTCAAGAATGGGTTCTAGGGGAGCGGCAAGATGGCGGAGGAGTAGGAGACCGATTATCATCAGGTCCCGGGAATTCACCCAGAGAGCTATCAAACTATTCTGAACACCTACAAATCCCACCAGAGATCGAAGAGAAGAGGAGCAGCAATTCTAGGAACAGAAAATAGACCACCTTCTGGAAGGTAGGACGGGTGGAGAAGTGAATCTGTGGCGACGGGAAGATAGACCCCGGGGGGAGGGGCCGGCTGCCGGCA